>JAWQFJ010019776.1:0-12370 GCA_034096865.1 Theodoxus fluviatilis | reverse complement strand
AATTTCCATTTCTACTAGTAGGAATGGAAACTTTCCATTCTTACTAACCCAGTAGAAACAACAATTCAGTAGAAATTGAAATCGAAGTTTGGATTTGTACTCATGTTTCACTTATTGAACATCTGTTCGGTTTGTAACCAGAACATGGATTTGCGCATTGACTGTGATCATGTGAACACTTTTTATGAGACATTATAGCAGTTATTTCTACTTGGTGAACACAAATCTGATTGACTCTTATAATAAATGCACTGAATACTGGCTGCATATTTGAACACTGCTCCTCAAAAATTAAAAACAGCTCTACACATTGAACCAAGAACACTTCAGTCTGAAATTTGATAGGGACAAAGTCAACCATGGAGGATGAAGGACAGAGACAGAAATTTAACACCCTTTTGGAAGACCATATCAGCAGTCTTGCAGCAGCGAAAAAAGACAATTTCGTGTTTAGCCAGGAGAGATACAACAAGATTGAGAATGCCCTTTCCATGGGAAAAGGAAGCAAGTGCAGCGATGGAGCATACTTCAAATTCCGCTGTCAGAAGCAGTTCAAGCTGCAGCGCGTAGGTTCCAAGGACATTGTGTTTTGCGTCAAGACAAAGTGCCCATTGGTGACAAAAGATGAGTTGTTCAGCACCATAGGCAGATGCCATGCTCGTGTGGGCCACGGGGGACGGGATAAAACATGGACCGAGGTCAAGGAGAACTACGCCGGTGTGAAGCATGGAGCAATCGACGTGTTCTTGAAAACGTGTACAAGTTGTGCACAACGCCAGGTGCCGAAGCTGTTGCCATCGGGAAAGCCTATGATTAACTTGTGCTTTCTGCTCCGTGTCCAGATAGATCTGATTGATTTCCGGAGTAGGCCGGATAACGGCTTCCAGTGGGTGATGCATGCCAGGGATTGCTTCTCCAAGTTTAGCTGGGCATACGCCAGTCAAACAAAGTCAGCTGCAGAAGTGGCAGCCCATCTGTTTGACCTGTTTTGCACTTTTGGTCCCCCACGGATCCTCCAGAGTGATAACTGCCGTGAGTTTACAGCAAACGTCATCAGAGAGGTCTGCGAGCTCTGGCCGGGTATTTCCATCATCCGCGGACGCCCAAGGCATCCACAAAGTCAAGGTATTGCGATTTTGTCATCGGTGTATCTTATCCTACTATGAGATCAAATCTTTAGGAATTTAAACATGTGTATGAACAAGTAAAGATCTGGGGAACTTCTTTTGGTCCACTGTAAAATTTCGTCTTTTTAAAATTCTAGTAAAGCTCAAGCCTTCTAAAACAGAATATTACATTTGTCATTTTTGTAATCAGACTTTAAATGTTCCAGGTAAAAATTTGAAACAAACGTCTTTGATAAGACAGAATGTCGTTATAATGTTTACAGGATGTGTGGAAAGAGGAAATGGTGACCTCCAAATCAAGCTTGGTAAGTGGGTGGACATTCACGGTACAGAGTGGACCAAGGGCTTGAAGCTGGTCGTTCACTCAATGAACACATCCATGTCTGGCACAACAGGAAGGACTCCCTACGAACTAGTGTTTGGACAGAAAGCACGTTCAGACCAAGGTGTGTGGGAAGAACTTGCAGCACAAGGAGTTCTGAATGAAGAAGATTTGCCAGAGGACTTTGTTGAAAGGTTGAATTCCTCACAGCAGCCCGGTGAAGAAGCAGCGGGCGTGCAGCCAGTCGACGGCACAGTCGACGGTGACGGTTCCGTGATGCAGCCTGGTGATGGTTCCGTGGTGCAGCCTGGTGATGGTTCCGTGATGCAGCCTGGTGATGGTTCCGTGATCCAGCCTGGTGATGGTTCCGTGATGCAGCCTGGTAATGGTTCCGTGATGCAGCCTGGTGATGGTTCCGTGATGCAGCCTGGTGATGGTTCCGTGGTGCAGCTTGGTGATGGTTCCGTGGTGCAGCCTGGTGATTGTTCCGTGGTGCAGCTTAGTGATGGTTCCGTGATCCAGCCTGGTGATGGTTCCGTGATGCAGCCTGGTGATGGTTCCGTGGTGTAGCCTGGTGATGGTTCCGTGGTGTAGCCTGGTGATGGTTCCGTGATCCAGCCTGGTGATGGTTCCGTGATGCAGCCAACGGACAGAACAGTTGGGCAGGATGTAGAGGACTGCAGCAGTGGAGCACAGGCTGGTTCACAGTCAGATGTTTCCAGTCTATGGTCAACTGATCTGGTTTACACCCTCGAAAACTCGGTGCATTCTCCACGCTCTGGTACTTCTGGCACGAGCACAGCAGGCCTAAAGAGGGGGAAAGAATGCTTGCTTCTATTTGACAATCACATTGTTGGTGCTGGGACAGAACACACAAACAGAGAATATGTGCATGGTGTGAAAGTTGATCCACGTTCTCATGTTGCTGTGTCAGTTGACGAAGTATTTGTTTCCACTTTTGTTCCAACCGAGGCAATTAAATCCCATGAAAGAACCTCTTGAAGTTGGTCAGATTGTCCTCTGGAAAAAGAGTGCCATAGTGGAAAATGAAGATGCTGGTTCTTTGCATAGAGAAGGGCGACTAGAGGCAAGAAAAAACTACCTGAAAGCAGCTAGGCGGCAGGAGACTAGATACCAAAAGAAAGTGAAACAAATCACAAAATCTTTCTCAAGAGGCTGCACTGTCGGTGTGAGAATTCACAGCGCAGATAGGACAAACACAGATGTTCGCTTGCTAACATGCAAGATTTCAGACACAAAGGAATCTGGTGATTCCGTCATGTATAAAGTGTACTGTCCTGCAGGCATTATCAAAAACTGGTTCCATGGAGAGGAACTCGTAGACATGAACAGCATCGTATTTCCACCTCTGAACGATGTTGATCCACATGATCTCCCAGAAGTGACCTTAATTCAGGCATCCCGAGCATCAACAAGATGGCAGAACAAACCCGTGGCAAGGACAGTTTGCCAATGCAAGGAAGCTTGTCAAACGAAAAGATGTCCATGCAAAGGCGCGAAACTCTCCTGTTGTACCAAGTGTCACCCAAAGGGCACACAGTGCAAAAATGTAGAGAGCTGATTATGGGAGTATGCCAGTGTCTGTGATGGTTGTGGAAGTGTGCCAGTGATTGTAGAAGTATGCCAGTGAATGTGGAAGTATGCCTGTCTGTGATGATTGTGGAAGTATGTTGTGATGAGATGGGACTGCTTATTATTTGTTTATTGATTTTGAAAAGGCACACAGTGCAAAAATGTAGAGAGCTGATTGTGGAAGTATGCCAGTGTCTGTGATGGTTGTGGAAGTGTGCCAGTGATTGTAGAGGTATGCCAGTGAATGTGGAAGTATGCCTGTCTGTGATGATTGTGGAAGTATGTTGTGATGAGATGGGACTGCTTATTATTTGTTTATTGATTTTGAAAAGGCACTCAGTGCAAAAATGTAGAGAGCTGATTGTGGAAGTATGCCAGTGTCTGTGATGGTTGTGGAAGTGTGCCAGTGATTGTAGAGGTATGCCAGTGAATGTGGAAGTATGCCTGTCTGTGATGATTGTGGAAGTATGTTGTGATGAGATGGGACTGCTTATTATTTGTTTATTGATTTTGAGTTCATCTTCTTTATGCTGATACCTTTAGCTTTATTAATAAAGAGAGTGTCATCTGATTGATACGCTGTGTGTACACACATAATGTGTGTTGTTTTATATCTGAATGACTGCTTTAAATCAAAGACAAGAACAAAGCCGCAAGACAATCAAATATGTCAAATGAGAATACTTTTTTTAATATGTCAACTTTTTCTCTCTCCTAAATCAACCATAACAAACATTTTTTCATTGCACACAGTTCATAATGACACGACACAGATCACCTAATGTTACCTCATAACTGTTAATTCAAGTTGGCACGAGACAGAATGGAGAATTTCAATTTCTACTGAATTGTTGTTTCTACTGGGTTAGTAAGAATGGAAAGTTTCCATTCCTACTAGTAGAAATGGAAATTTCAATTTCTACTGATAAAACGCCAGTAGGAATGGCAATTGCCATTCTTACTAGTAGGAATGGAAATTTCCATTCTTCCTAGTAGGATTGCAAATCCTACTAAATTGCCATTTCTACTGTGACATACATTTCATGCTATACAGTTCTGTGCATACCGAACTAAGAAAGAAATATACTTCTAGAGATTTGATGAGACCGAGGAAAACATGGTCATACCTGATCGACGGACGAGACAAGGAGAAATCTCTTAACGCAGCAATGTTCATGTATCATGGTCTAAAACTTTGAGATCAGAAAATTATAAAAACATCAGAAGATAGAGATAAAGAAATGCCATTAAAAGATGCAATTTATTGTTTACTATGGGTACACGAGCATATCATTAATCTTGTCTGTACTCTCACCGTATGTATGATCTCGACAGTTTACATTGTGTAAATTCTTGCCAGATATTGTCACTGTTGGGACAATTTCACTAAACTCGTACGTATAGTCCTTGTAGTGCAACATTTTGCTTCATGAGAGGTGTTCGCCTGTCTATAATGTTAATATGTCCATCACATTATATATCTGCGACTTGCAGTACCTGGTTCTGCAGGAGTAAAGTGTTGACTATCTGTATCTATACATGTATGCCTTTTTCTATTACTCCTTTTGCCACTTTGTGGCACACGCATGTATGATATTTGAAACTTACATTATTTTGACGGGGCGTCGGCAGAAATAAAGATAATCAATCACTATATATTTTTCTCCTCTCTCTCTCTCTCTCTCTCTCTCTCTCTCTCTCTCATAAGATCATATCCGCGACGATGTATGAATATGCTATTCATGCCATATCAATGGCCGTAATATAATATCTATTTTAACATTTCTGTACATATGAAAACCGGAATGTTTTAACCTGATGTATGCTCATATGGCCAAGATTGGTCTTAGGCCGAGATAAAATCACACACACCCTCTCTATCTCCCTCTCTCCCTCTCTCTGTCTCTCTCTGTCTCTCTGTCTCTCTCTCTCTCTCTCTCTCTCTCTCTCTCTGCAATAAATTCCGATAATAATTATGTGTAATGTTACCAATGAATATACAACATGTCATGCAGACAAAACAGTACACAAATCATGTGTTTCGTGATGCACCAAATACACTGTCGATGAGTGTGCCATGCTGTGAAGAGTGTATTAACAATGATTCGGGTATTATATAAGATGTTAAGGCATCATCTGCCAGACTGAAATGTTTTGAGCACTATGAGTTATGTTCTTCCCCTTGTTGGTAATTTAACTCTCCAAACTGTCAAATAGACATTGATGGCTGATGTGCACCATTAGCCATTTGTCTCTACAATCACTGTGCGAGTATGCAGTTTTCTTGTTAAATTATGCGATATTTTATAGCTATTTCATTACTGTAACAATTCTACGTATGTACATATCATGTTCTGCCTTTACGTTTGTACAAAATGTAAGTCTTATCTTCTTGACGGGTCGTCGGCCGCAATAAAGAGATCAATCAGTCTCTCTCTCTTTCTCTCTCTCTCTCTCTCTCTCTCTCTTGCTCTCTCTCTCTCTCAGAGCACAGCACACACAAAGCACATCATGCAGACGGTTGTCAGCCGATACCCCAAGGATCAGCGTGACTCAGGCAAGTGCGGGAGCATCAAATGTCTCATGCATGTTTGATATCTGGTGGACGATGTTGGCAAGCAGGCTCTTTCCACGGCTAGTTTGTCAAATAGCGTTTGTATTGACATTCATGGCCGGAGCCAAACCGCGAGGTTATTGTCACCCATTGTCAGCCTTAGGGGCAACATAATGTGTCTCATGATTATCGTGTTGAAGGCTGATTACCAAGTAAACCAGACGAGAAATGGAATGGTGGTATTTGTATCATTCGGTATGTCATGCACCAAAGGTCGTTGAGATGGAAGAAGCATCTGGAATAAGCCCAGTGACAGATGAAACTCCTAATGGAGACAGCTGAACAAAAGGTCATATGGATAGGAAACGTCAGTTCGTTCGAGGCGTCAGAGTGATCTACCCTTCGCGGAGGGTGCAAGTGCAAAGTGCAAGTGAACTTTGTATTTCTGATGTGAAACAGTGGATGACCCAGAACAAACTCAAACTTAATGATTCAAAGACCGAAGCTCTCTTGGTTGGCGGTAGAGGCGAATTCGACCAGGCCCTGAAACTAACCATAGGTCAGAGTGAGATAGAATTCTCAAAGTCTGTTAGGAACTTAGGTGTCATGTTCGATGATGATCTTTCTATGAGAGTTCATGTGAACAAAGTTTGCCAGTTAGCTTACTACGAGTTAAGGAAAATTAGCACTATTCGTCACTATCTTTCACAACAGGCCACTCAAACCCTTGTCACTTCCCTTGTTCTGTCCCGTCTTGATTATGGAAATTCTCTTATTTTTCAGTATATCTCTCGTTTTCATAGCCTGCATGATTTCGTTGGTAAGCCTAGGTGAGAGTATTAAATGCTTGACTCTCGTCCGTTTCATAGGAGCATGTGGAGAAATAGGTCATACCAGAAATGAAGAGCCATGTCAGGGTCAGAATAGTTGAGGACATAATGAAATGGCATTTGTTTTATATTGTCAAGGAATGAATCAGCATCAAAATGTTTAAAGAATCGAGAGAGAGAGAGAGAGAGAGAGAGAGAGAGAGAGAGAGAGAGAGAGAGAGAGAGAGAGAGAGAGTTGAACTTTCTTGCGAAGGCCATCGGCCCACTGCAAATACAACATAACTTGACCATTAGCTTACGTACTATGCTCATTACAGAACAATGTGATAATGAACTATCATAAACACGTTTTCATAATACACACACACACACACACACACAGAGAGAGAGAGAGAGAGAGAGAGAGAGAGATGCTCAGCATTTTGTGACAAAGTAATGAATGCTGTTGGAAATTGCCTGTGCTGTACTGTCTACCTGGCACTGGACTGCTGGCTTATTCATTCGTTCACCTTGTTTACGAACCGTATGACCCTTTTACTGACCATTAAATGGGTGCATTGAAAACTCGAAATGCAGCTGATCCGATTATTTTGTTTGACGTCGTCATGATTGCAGACACATGTATTAGAACATATGGAATTTTTTGTCGAGCACATGCTAAACTTTGTTATGCCTCGCAAGGTTACATTCCATTGAGTGTTGAAATACATTTACTGCATGAATTGCTCGTCGAAAGTCATTTGAAATTCACATATGTTAATTGAAATACACTAAACTATCGGTCGCGTACGGGATCTATCTAAGTGCTTCACATTCACAAGGTAACATTCCAGTGAGTGCCAAACTCATTTCATAGACTGACGTATAATAACAACTGCTGCTGATCACGAGTGCATTGCAATCGTATTATTTTAATTATATAGATGTGCTGCTTCAAACGAGCTTGTATTATATTTGCATGTGACTAGCTTCGGTATACAGCTCCTTGCAACAGCACCGATGAAATGTCATGACCTTGTACTGCGTGAAATATTTAGCACTCGATGGCAGCCATGCAGCCAATCTCAAGATGATCATGACACACCGAGATGAGGTGTCCCATGACGAAATGCTGAAGCAAGTTGGCGCGAAAAGTCATAGAGTCCCAGAGGAAAAGTATCAGCGTGCACTGTCTGGCATCTCTCTCTTCAGCTGAAAATGTCTCGTCCCTGTGCTCTCAGAGCCTGCACTAGAAGAAATGAATAGATGATCTGTTACGGTCTATTAGCCTTTGTGGGCTATGCACGGCCATTGATCACGAAAATCACCACGTCTGATTGGAGAAAGAGCAAGTCAAGTCTTGATTTTTACCTCTGACCCACAAAGGAACCTGCATTGGAAACACCTGCGCTTGGAAAAACTGAAGGATGAGAAATCTCTAACACAAGAGCTCTCTTACCCTCTCGCCTGCGGAAGCAGACTTTTATCGATGGAAGGACGGATGGATGGATAGACGGATGGATGGATAGACAGATGGATGGATAGATGGAGGGAGGGAGGTTGGGATGAGGACTACGGTTTTTCATCTTTTGTAGGCGATGAAAGGCCACTGACCACCTGAATGAGTTTGGTAATCGTCCTGTATGAATCGCACAGAGAAAAGTGGAAAACCTATGGTAACCTCGACGCCTTTGAACATCCACTATCAGATAATATGTTACACTGGTGGTATTAAAATAATCCCAGATTTCTCCCGTTCCAGAGATAGAAGCACAGCACTGCGCCTCGCACGTCTTCAAACACCAACGCATGCTTGCCTGAAGGCTTCACAACGCATGCTTGCCTGAAGGCTTCACAACGCATGCTTGCCTGAAGGCTTCACAACGCATGCTTGCCTGAAGGCTTCACAACGCATGCTTGCCTGAAGGCTTCACAACGCATGCTTGCCTGAAGGCTTCACAACGCATGCTTGCCTGAAGGCTTCACAACGCATGCTTGCCTGAAGGCTTCACAACGCATGCTTGCCTGAAGGCTTCACAACGCATGCTTGCCTGAAGGCTTCACAACGCATGCTTGCCTGAAGGCTTCACAACGCATGCTTGCCTGAAGGCTTCACAACGCATGCTTGCCTGAAGGTTTCACAACGCATGCTTGCCTGAAGGCTTCACAACGCATGCTTGCCTGAAGGCTTCACAACGCATGCTTGCCTGAAGGCTTCACAACGCATGCTTGCCTGAAGGCTTCACAACGCATGCTTGCCTGAAGGCTTCACAACGCATGCTTGCCTGAAGGCTTCACAACGCATGCTTGCCTGAAGGCTTCACAACGCATGCTTGCCTGAAGGCTTCACAACGCATGCTTGCCTGAAGGCTTCACAACGCATGCTTGCCTGAAGGCTTCACAACGCATGCTTGCCTGAAGGCTTCACAACGCATGCTTGCCTGAAGGCTTCACAACGCATGCTTGCCTGAAGGCTTCACAACGCATGCTTGCCTGAAGGCTTCACAACGCATGCTTGCCTGAAGGCTTCACAACGCATGCTTGCCTGAAGGCTTCACAACGTAAGCATTGGCTGGCTTTAGATGCCTCTGTTAACGCCGCAACAGCACATAACTTGCATTCATGTGTATACAGTAACAGTGGCATACGGATACACGTGTTACATTTCAATTCTTGGTTTTCCTAATTTGATCATAGCCGGACCCAGGGATCGCTCAGACTGGTTCCAATACAAACTCAAATCATTTTCAACATTTTGCGTTAGATGTGTATGCTTCAGTTGCGACAATATGTTGGTAACGCAGTCACTACACTTAAAAAATTTCTACAACAAAAAGGAGAGGAAAAAAGGTCTGGCTTATATCCCTTGCAATTAAGATTAAAGATCATTTGAAGACACGATTTCTTATAGAAACCAAATTGCAATGCTAACTGTCACGGTGAGCAAAGTTTACCAATCTTGTCAAAAGTCTATTTGTTTAGTGCTCATATGATTTAAGCAAAATGTGTGTGTGATTGCTTGTGTGTGTATGTGTGTTTGTGTGTGTGTGTGTGCGTGTGCGCGCGTGTGTGTGCGCGCGCGTGTGTGCGCGCGTACGTGTGTGTTTGTAAGGGACAGGAAGAGTGAAAGAGAGAGAAAAAAGTGTGAGAGTATTATACATTGTTTATTTATTTGTTTGTTTGTTTGTTTGTTTGTTTGTTTGTTTCTTTCGTTCGTTCGTTCGTTCGTTCGTTCGTTTGTTCGTTTGTTTATCTATCTATCTAGTTTAGTCCGTATTCTTCATCGACTTATCTCTCCTCTGTTTTCTTGTAAAGATCTGTAAGATAAATGTCTGTTTGTGTGTGTGTGTGTGTGTGTGTGTGTGTGTGTGTGTGTGTGTGTGTGTGTGTGTGTGTGCATAGCTGGACATAGCCTTGTCTTTTAACTCTGTGCATTATTACATTGTATGTGAAGCACTGTGAACGTCATTATATGTTTGTAGCAGTTCTTTGGAAATAATATCATTATTAGTAGTAATAAATTATATTTAAAATATGTTCATTACCACATATGACTTTTAAAAGGTATTATGCATGCAAGCCTATGACTTCCTGCAAGTTTTAATGATTCCACAAACCATTGATACAGCTTGCATGGATATTCAATTCAAAACGGTAGTTCTTCTCTTTCCAGTTTGAGTGACATTTCGTATTCTTGTCATTGATAATTGAGAAACTAGTCAGACTACATGTATCACACACACGCACAGAAGCAATCACAAATACTAGCTCCACAACTTTGGCATCCATATTTCCCCAGACACTGGGAGTGGGGAACTATGAATAATAATAATAATAATAATAATAATAATAATAATAATAATAATAATAATAATACAGATTACTTATACGCACATACCTTCCCTAATAGGCAAGCTCATGGCGTTTACAATGAAAAGTCCACACTCATAGAAAGCATTCCGACACTCGCACACTATACAGTTGAATTAAAAGAAGAGTTAAATACAATACAATTAATTAACATAGCAAGCAATAAACAAAACACGAAACATAAGAGAGGCGCCTTGTGAAGCCCCTCACTGCTCGTCAGAAAAGACTGACCGGAACAGGTGTGTCTTAAGGGAGGTTTTGAACTGGGACATGGAATCAGAGGTACGGAGAGGGAAAGGTAGGCTATTCCACGTTACAGGGCCGATGTAAGAAAAAGCTCGCTGTCCTTGAGTTGTTTTTTTGTGCGACGGGGGACATTTAACGTTTTGGTGTCTGCAGCTGAACGGTTATTTCTAGCGGGGGTGTAGACAATGAGAATTTCTTTGAGTGCGTGTGGTGCAGTTTGATTGAAGAAGTTGAAACACATAGTGGCTAGCTTATATTCTATCCTCTGAGCGACGGAGAGCCAATGCAGTGCACGAAGGAGTTTGGATGTGGAAGTTCTCTTGGGACATCTAAAAACTAATCTAACAGCAGTGTTGTGGACTTTTTGCGGTTTGTTTAGTAGAGTGTCAGGAATGCCAGCAAGAAGAGAATTTCCATAATCTAGACGGGACAGAACAAGGGAAGTGACAAGGGTTTGAGTGGCCTGCTGTGAAAGATAGTGACGAACAGTGCTAATTTTCTTTAACTCGTAGTAAGCTAACTGGCAAACTTTGTTCACATGAACTCTCATAGAAAGATCATCATCGAACATGACACCTAAGTTCCTCACAGACTTTGAGAATTCTATCTCAAGCTGACCTATGGTTAGTTTCAGGGTCTGATCGAATTCGCCTCTTCCGCAAACCGGGAGAGCTTCGGTCTTTGAATCATTAAGTTTGAGTTTGTTCTGGGTAATCCACTGTTTCACATCAGAAATACAAAGTTCACTTGCAGAGAGAAGATGTTGGATTTGACTGGGATGAGTGGAGTCGTAGAGTTGCGTGTCATCAGCAAATTCGCTGTGAGAGAATGAATGACTGTCAATTACGTTGGGAAGTGGTTGGGTGTATACAGTAGAAACAGCAGAGGACCCAGAACCAGAACTGAGCCCTGTGGGTCTCCGTATTTTAGCGGGGCAGGATCAGAAGCAATACCCTGGATCAAAACAGTCTGCCTACGTTCTGTGATATATGATTTCAGAAAGGAGAGTGCTGTGATGTCAATGCCAAAAACATGTCTTAGACGGGAGAGAAGAATTCCATGATCTATTGTGTCAAACGCAGCACTCAAATCTAACAACGTGAGAAGGGAAACTTTGGAACAAGGAGGTCGTTTAGAACACGGAGCAGAGCTGTTTCGGTGAAATGGTAAGCTCGGTACGCGGACTGAAAACGAGCCAAAAGATCATACTTGGACACGTGCTCTAACAACTGCTGCAAAGCTAATTTCTTTAACAGTTTTGAAAGAGAGGAAAGGTTGGAGACTGGCCTGTAATTGCTAAGCTTGTTTGGATCCAGGTCTTGTTTCTTCAGAAGTGGCTTGACTAAAGATTGTTTAAAAACACTGGGGAAGGTGCCAGACTGGAAGCAATCATTGATCATTGTGTCAGAACAGGCAGAACGTCATCAATGCACTCAAGTAAGAGGAATGTGGGAACAGGGTCAAGGACACACGAGGTAGGGGTCATACTACGGATGGTCTTAAGGACCACACTAGCCTCAACCGAGCCGAACTGAAGGAGAATAAGGTGGCACTCAACAACAGCCGGACACGAGCAGAGAAGGCCAAAGCACAAGAAGAGTACACACAGGCCAACAAGAACGTGAAGAAGAACATCAAAACCGACAAAAAGAACTATGTAGACACTCTAGCGACAGAAGCGGAAGAAGCAGCCAGAACGGAAATATGAAAGAACTGTATGCCACCACCAGGAAGCTATCTGGCCAATTTAGCAAACCTGAAAGGCCAGTAAAAGACAAGGATGGAAAACAGATTAACGACCAAGAGGGATTGAAGCGAAGATGGGTGGAACATTTTGAAGAACTACTCA
>JAWQFJ010019772.1:10000-21090 GCA_034096865.1 Theodoxus fluviatilis | reverse complement strand
CCCGACAACATTTACAACGCATTTGAGTTCGTGCTTGAGAAACAAGGCTAGATTGGCAGACCTGTTTTTGAGCAAACGCTGAGAAAAGCCATCAGCAGCGCACTATGTTATGTAGTGACTTTCCTAAACTTTACGCGACATTAAAATATTAAGCATGCCCTTAATAAATACGCTGTATTATCTGTGATATGCATGATCTGAGTGAATCATATTGTTGTTGAAAATTGTCATTTTGATATTTTCCCGACATTAGTGTTGTTTCCTCATGCAGAGTCACATTTTTGTCACCCGGGCTGCCTCAGCAAACCACTATCTTGTTGCATGAGCGTTTTAAACTGAAATTTATGTAGCCCTCTTGAAGAGATTTTTATCACCTTCTGTTGGCCTTACATCACCTTTTCAAGCTGATAGGTCGTCTCATTCATTCATTCGTTAATTCATAAATTCATTCATTCATTCATTCACTCATTCATTCACCCGTTAAAGCAAGTCGATCACTCGACTGTAGTTGCTTTTTTCTGTCGAACATTGGTAGTGCTCGAGGTCTGCTCATTTCCATCGATAATATCGACATACAGTGTCATTGTTGAACTCCTGTGCTAGTCAACAAGCTGGACACACAAGACAAAATCAGTAAAGATGACATTTACTAGGATAGCTGGATTTCTATGGCATACGTCATTTTCCATGAGACTGACCTCTTGAAACGTCGCTGTGGTGTTTACAATAACCGAGACACCAACTTTGGCAAAGAGTGTGTGGCTGTAGGGTAGCCTAAACTTTTACCAACAGGCAGCTGGTAAGAGCTGAAGCAACCGAGAGGGTAAGTGGACTGACTAAGTATGGCGAATACCTACCACAGTGGCTGCCTCCCTCATGAACTGCCTCGAGCTGTCGGTCCAGATTGCCGGAACAGTCAGAACCCACTTCATTTCCTCCTCCCTTACCAGGGCTCTTTTCTCCTTCAACTTCTGCAAGGCGTGTTTCTTCAGGTAGCGGATCGCCTCTGAGAAGATGTCCAGGCCTCTCATCGACTTCTTCTTGGTTTTGTCCATGATAACCAGATCCCTAGTCAGGTGCTGCAACCGTCGTTTTGAGTTTCAAATACATAGAGCGTGTGTGTCCAAAGAGACAAAATAATGTGAAGAAGCTGCCTTTATTAAAGTATCCCTTTTTCAAAGTACCGTATGCCTGCATTACATTGGAAACCGGCCTATCTGTTTGTCTGTTTCTACCCGTCAGACATATCGGGACTGAGTATGTTGGTGCGTCAATTTTCCAACAGTCTGACTTCGCATGCGTAAGTCTCTGTCTCATGTTCGCATGCCAAGAAAAGAGCATAAGTTGACACACGACTGTACGCTATCCTCATTGAATCCACAGCACTCATTACAGAAAGCAAACCTCTACATAGAGAAGTTGAAGTTCTGAAAGTTGTAATGCATTTATTCCCTTCAAAACGCTACCTGCATGTGAGGTTCTCCCGGTTATCACCAAGTAATTTGAAACTATAACAGTGGAAAGTTTATAACTAAGTTTATTTTCTTATCCAAACTTCATGCATACTTCACTAGAGAATTATTGGCCCACATATAACTTAAAAACAGAGACTCACGTATGAACTGATTCACAAGCGTGATCCAAATTATGCGAGCCTCGTGCACTCTGATAAGCTCGTGCTCTCACCTGAGACAAAACGTGCACATGTTTGGACTTTCACAGAAATACCCTCTCTGTCTGTCCGTGTTTATTGATTCTAGCACCACTTCTTAAAAAGGGTGTTGACCAGAGCTTTCTACAACCTTCTGCTGTAATTGTGTAATAAATGCTTCAATAATTCTTGACTGCTGCAGCAAGAACTGGGTCAGTTACGTAACGTCAAGTGCTTCCAGTAACATGGGACTGTTGCGTGAGAAGTTCGTGTAACATAAAGCAAGCTCCCTAAAATCTATGGGATTCCCGCACACATGAGAACATTTATCAACCTACACGTATACAACTGTAACGACAACTCACAGCTTGGCGATGGAGTTCCATCTTGAATCTGGCAAAGAAGAACCACTTGCTGGCCTCAGTCCTGTCCTCATGTATCAGTCTGGCATACTGGTCCTCTGCCTCGAGACCAAACGAAGCGAATTTCCGGTCCGGCGTGAATAGAATGCATGTGGGAACTCTGTGCGTCATTGCGTAGAGGTCGTCGTTTTCGACCACAGCACTGAGAAAGTCGACCTCGAAAGGGTTACGGTCAAAGTCAGTTTTGGAGGAATAGGCGAAGCCCGAGAAGGTGGTGCCAAAATCTATGGCCACCACAAAGACGCCTGGATGGACGGGACGCGAAGTCGATAAAGTGCTCTGCAAAATGTATTACATCAAACAATCGCAATGTTGATCATTGATAAATTATTATATTCATTCGCATCATCAGTATGTGTTTCTGTGTGTGCGTATGTTTGTGTGAGTTTGTAGTGTGTGCGTGTGCGCGATCATGCGCGCGCTTGTGTGTGTGTGTGTGTGTGTGTGTGTGTGTTTCTGTGTGTGCGTGCGAGTGTCCGTGCGTGCGCGGGCGCAGTTGCGTATGTGCGTGTATGTTTGTGACTGCACGTATGTATTTATGTGTGCATGTGTAGTGTTCCTCGTGCTGTCTCTGTGCATGTGTATGCGCGCGTGCGTGTATATCGTGTGGTTGTGTATGAGTGTGTGTGTGCGATTGTCTGCCTGCCTGCCTGCCTGTCTGTCTTTCCGCCTGTCTGTCGGTGTGACTGTCCATCTGTCGGTCAGTCTGTTCATCTCTGTCTGCTAGTGTGAACGTCTGTGTCTGTATATGTGTGTGTGCTTGAGAGGCAGGCAGGCAGTGGGCAGACCGACAGACAGGCAGACAGACAGGCAGACAGACGGGCAGACAAGCAGACAGAGTGACACACAGAGTGATACACAGACAGAGTGATACACAGACAGAGTGACACACAGACAGACAGACAGAGAGGCAGGCAGACAGGCAGAGAGGCAGACAGACAAAGAGGCAGACAGAGGCAGATGAGCAGAGAAAGAGGCAAAGAGAGAGAGAGAGAGAGAGAGAGAGAGAGACAGAGAAGGAGACAGAGAGAGAGAGAGGGACAGAGAGACAGAGGCAGAGAGAGACAGAGACAGAGAGACAGACAGGGAGAGAGAGAGATAGAGAGAGAGAGAGGGAGAGAGAGAGAGACAGAGAGAGACATAGAGAGACATAGAGAGACAAAGAGAGACAGAGAGAGAGACAAAGAGAGAGACAGAGAGAGAGAGAGACAGACAGAGACACAGAGAGAGACACAGAGAGACAGAGACAGAGAGAGACAGAGAGAGGCAGAGACAGAGAGAGAGACAGAGACAGATAGAGAGACAGAGACAGAGAGACAGACAGAGAGAGAGAGACACAGAGAGAGAGAGAGAGAGAGACAGAGAGAGACAGAGAGAGAGATTTGATTTGATTTGATTTGTTTATTTCGGCCGACGACCCATCGAGACAAAAAAACGTCATGTATGTACATATGGAAAACTAGAACAATTTATGTACAATGTAAATTGGTATTGTCAGTAACAACCTTAAGCTTCATGCAGCTAAAGAAAGTTGAACCTGGCTGGTAGTGAACAATATCCATTATTATGTAGTTGATTGGTTGGCTAAACGGTTAATACACGTACGTTCCTTTACAAGGGTAAAACTACAACAGTTTATAAAGAAGTGTAAAATTGGTACTGTCAGTGGTAACAGTAAGTACCATACAACAACAAAAACTGTGCGCGTGTCTAATTATCGCAACATAATATATTGTTGTGAGCGCTGGTCGGTTAACTGAACGGTTTGATTGGAAGAGGGGGAGCGAGTGACCCACTAAACAGTCCGATAGATACGAAAATGTAAGTATGCATGGCATGATTATAATACGTGTATCAGGGTTGGTACCTCTGTGCTAATTACACTCTATTATTGACATTAAACATTCACCGACCGTGAACATGTTACATAATGAATTATGACATTCATGTTTAATTGCTACTATTTAAGGAGCGAAGCTTGGCGTTTGTTTGTCCATTATGATTATGTTCTTTATGTTCAGATGAAATGTACAACTAGTTCTTTTGCTTGATGGACAATTAGTCAACATTCATAGTTGATGGACTTTTTGTTTGACATGATCATTTCTCTGTTTGAGAGAGTAGTAAATAAACATAGCTACATCCCTCGTCAATTTGTTTTAACTCCTTCCAATAAATGAATATACTTAGTTTGGTTATTTCTATCTATGTATCTATGGATATATTTCTTCCTTAAATCTTCATATAATGGACAATTCCATAAAAAGTGTTTCTCATCCTCTACGCACGTACATTGGGTGCATTGTACTTCAAAATTCTTGAAGTTGGTGTACCGCCTGTTCATATTAAGATCGTTGATGCCAAAACGGAAACTTACGAATGCATCGCGACATTTTGTTATGGTAAGATGTGACGATTTCATACACAACCCCCCCCCCCCCCCCCCTTTCCTGCTTTCTTACTAACCTGTGGTATGTAGGTTAGAGTGACCGCCAATCATGACAGAAATAGCAATCGTTAAAGTGTGTCGTGGAGGTGATCCGCCCAGCCAATCAATGTCCGCTGTGTGATTAAAGGTTGAGACCAGAGCTGACCTACTTTGTCCCTCTGTTGGGTGCATAAGGAACAAGTGACTAAAAATATCTTAACCCGAATTAAGTTGCTGTGGTCTGTTTCTGGTGGTTGATGATCTTGAGTGACCTGGGGAGGTTATTGGGTCGCGACACGCCATTTGTGTATCCAATCATGGCAAGCTTGGTGCTAATGCACAAGGGAAAACTTTTTGTGATTGGCTCTCACTGTCACCTGCCGTGCGTTCAAGACGACCTACCGGTAGCCGACCTGTAGCCGAGCAACCAATGTGCACTCTTGAACGACTCGTTATGACCGAACGGTAGCCAAGATGGCTTCCGCGATGCCTTCTCATCGTCGCGGATTGCGCTTCTCAACCAAATGAGTAAACCAGCAGCTGCAGACTGCTCGTTCCTTGTGGAAGCTGATGAATTACATTAAGCTGTAGCTGTGCATGAAGGCTCGGCATCGCTCGAATAGAAATTTATGTCAAAACGACAGTGCTGATTTGGTGTAAGCAAGAATATTTCAATGCTTACTTCAAGGGAGGTTACACAACAAACTAAGGGCAAATGTAAGATATAAGAGTTGCTTCCCTTGAAATTGTTTCTCCATCTGTCGTAGAAATGTTTGTTCACATCTTGCCCGGTATTTATTTCAGAGCAGTTATTCTTTTAAAAAAGAAAAGTACAATATCAGCCTAACTTCTTGTAACGTCTCGCATAGGCTGGGTAATAATCACAGGTCAAAATGCGTGCCACAGCGCATATTTGTGATGACGACTTTCTTCCTTTCCCCGATGGCAGCCATTTTGGTTATACAGGCGCAACAGCGTTCCGGCGCGGTACGAACCGGCCGATACCGGTAGCCGTACCAAGTCGTTCACGAGACGAAACGGTATCAACCGGTACGTACCGGTAGGCCTCTTGAACAGGCCCCCGAGATTGAAGACTTTTTTCTGATTAGCTTATTGACACACATGTTTGTTGCGGCAGGATAAAAAGCCCCTGCCCTGCTTGCACGGGGCGCGCGCTCACAGAAGTTCACCAGCCACGCCAGACGCCGGACGCCACACCATGCAGAGAGAGTTTTCTTCCCCTACCAAGAGCGTCTCCACGCCGCTCAGTTTTGAAAGATGAAGAAATCTCCGCTCCACGATAAATGAAGAGTCAGCGTAGTCCGCCGTTTTGAGGAGAGAGAGCCGTGTCCATTTTCCCCGTCGAGAAAGTTTCTGCCAAGTTTCCCGACGTTTCGAAGACCCAGCGCCCGCAAGTGCACAGCGTCTCCCGCCACGTGCTCAAGTGCACAGGTCTCCAACGCGCCATCCACGTGTTCGAGCCTTCCGAGCGAAACGCCATCGTCCTACACCTCCAACGTCGAACTCGTCTGTCCGAAAACTACGCATCGTCTCAACACACGCCTCACTCGCTTGTCCGAGTGAAACGCCAAGTTTTTCGTCGCCTGTGTTCCACTTTCCTCCCACCCCCTTCTCTCCCTTGCCAGTGTTATCGAAAACCGCTGCTACAAGGTATATTTGTGTGAAGGCAGGATAGCCACACACGCGGCTTATTACAGTAAAGCCTTAAGATTAGCTTAAGATTACACCCGAATCACGCGGACCGTTAAGGTGCATGGAGTACAGTACCGCCGAACAAGACGTTTGTCACAAAACTCAGATACATTAACGCGGCCGGATCTTCGCATAACTCCCCGGGCGTGCGAAGTCAGGCGGAGTGGCGAGTGCGGTCTCGTTCCCGTTCAAATGCCGAGATTTCCATTTCAGCGTTACTTGTACACGCGGCTACGGCTGCCGGCTGCCGTCAGCCGGCTGACGCTTTACTGTAATTAGCCGCTTCCGATAGCCACCTTGTTCCAAAAATTACCACGTGGTTTTCGTCGGACAGTCTTCAAGACAGATACGTACTTTTGATTGATTGGCGGGTCATCTATCATCATTACTAATCACTTATTTATCTATGCTTAGCGTTGTTAGGTGAAATTAAAATGATTTAATTTTGCCTGTGTCCTCACCGTCTCTCTTGGTGTTCCGTTTTCAATGGAGCGAATGCGTGAGATAGAGTTACGAGATTGATTATGTGAGTGTATACCCCTAGACCATCATTTCGAAACGAGCCCATTCAAGACAAGTCAAGACTAAAATAACTGAAATTCATAACAGAAGAAGCTAAGCTCGTGACAGGAGTTGGAAAAATGTCAAACTCGTAACATAAGACAAGTCAAGTCAAGTATTCTTCTATTCCAAAATGGTTTTTGAAGGACAAATTCCAATGAAATCTTAAACTCTCTGTACAGTGTTCATGCCATGTTTGGTGATGACAATCTTTCAGCCTCTGCTTAAATTCAGTCAAAAACAGTTTATCGTCACCAGGTCCACTGTTCAGCCACACAGATATTATTCTATGAATAGTGCTCAATTCATCTTTCGTGTAATATTAATGCTGCTCAGCATAACATATACTTGTTTTGGGAGCCTGTTAAGTCATTTTAGATAGTCTAAGCCAGTACTTCACCGCTCTTACAATACTCATGATAGACATGGGATATCTGCCAAGATCTCCACAGACCATATAATTGGGTGTGCGGATGTCCAATACAAGTATCTTTTTGCAGGCAAATGTATGAACCTTTTTAATTTAATCAACGTTCCCCATATTCTGCCCCATAGAGTAATGTGGGTTGCACTTGTGAATCAAAGAGTTTAAAATAAACAGTCGTATCGATAGACAGCAAGCTCCACATTGTCTTTAGGATCTGGATGACCTTTTGTTTACCTTTTGTGGCCAAGTCATCAATGCATACTTTCATCGACAATCTGGTAGTGAAAGTAACACCTAGATATGTATACTTGTTTACAACCGAGAGAGAGAGAGAAAAAGAGAGAGAGACACAGAGAGAGAGAGGGAGAGACAGAGAGACAGAGAGAGAGACAGACAGACAGAGAGAGAGAGAGACAGAGAGAGAGAGACAGAGAGACAGAGAGAGACAGAGAGAGAGAGACAGAAAGAGAGAGAGACAGAGAGAGTGAGAACGAACGAACGGATTTATTGAATAGGCCACCGGCCCCTTTCAAGTATACATTGTAAGTACAAGTCAATACATTTCAAATATACAGTGTCAATACATTTCTAGTCCAGTGTCAATACTCACGAGAAAATTACTTAACAAATATAAAAGCTGTCCCGCTCCGCAGACTCAAGCGCATCCTGTCTACGTTTAAATGACTTATACAAAAACATACTAGTTGCTCTTATAGTCTTCATGTGTTTACTGGACATTAGGCGTTTTACCGGTTCATCGACGTTCAAATCTAAAGAAACAAATAAGAAACGTTCCCTTAAATCGTGTAATGTAGGGCAATAGAGTAGAAAATGAGTCTCTGTTTCTTCTCTTTCTCTGCAGAGCGGACACAAATTAATGCCATCACCTGTCGTGTATATGTATTTGTGACTGAATAAATCCGTAATTCCCATCCTGAAAAGTATATAAATATCTCTAAATACTTTTTTATCTATATCGTATAGGTACTGTTCGGTTCCAAAGATATTTTGAAGAGTCTATAGAAAGAAGATCTACTACTGTGCCGTACGCGCATTTCCCAGTCGGTACAAAACTGCTAATGAGTTTTTCTCTGATGTTTTTCAGAAGCGCTGTCTCATTGGTAACCCGCTGGTTTGACCATACATTTTCATAATCACATTCTACAAGTATCTTTTTGATTTTGGTTGCCCAAAAATCTTCATTTTTCGGTGTACGCAGCATCATCTGATAATCTCTAATGGGTAAACCTACTTCCGTCCGTCTTCAAGATTTTAAGCCAGTACTTGATACTACGTAACTTGGCATTGATAGACAGAGGAAAACGTCCAGTGTCTCCATAGACCATATTATTAGGGGTTCGTGAAGAAACGTTAAGGAAACTTTTCAGAGCCTGTAGATGTACATTTTCTACCGAATGACAATCATCCATTCCCCAGATTTCAGCTCCATACACAAGAATCGGCTGAAGTTGTGCATCAATCAGTTTAAAATACCTGTGTTACCTGTGAAATCTTTCTCAATGTCTTAAGGCTTGTTCAGGAGTACGAAGCGCTGCATGAGCGCTTCGTGTTGGCAATTGAGCGCTCTTTGCCTCTCCTGAACACCTAAGATGTAGTGCAGCGCTTCACTTGTTAAAGGGGAGGTAAATCTTCTGCGCCCCATGTTGTGTTGATAGACACGAAGAAAGTGTTTTCTCTGCCACAGACATCGTTTATGCACGTTTAAATGTATTCTGCGTGAATAAAGTCCACTACTGTGTCATCCTTACTTGCCATTACTCGCGCATACAGAGCGCTTGGAGCAAATAAAGCCCGTTCCAGTCCCAAAATGATGTTTCTGAGGGTTATTTTACGCATCGACGGCCAGTGCGGGATCGAAGACGCCATTTTGAAAATGATGCAAAATCGTCTGAATCACCTCGGATTGGTGATTCACAGCGCTGCTCAGCGCTGCAGTGATTCACGCCTGACAGCAATTGTTGTGGCGTGATTCACTGCAGCGCTGAGCAGCGCTGTGAATCACCAATCCGAGGTGATTCAGACGATTTTGCATCATTTTCAAAATGGCGTCTTCGATCCCGCACTGGCCGTCGATGCGTAAAATAACCCTCAGAAACATCATTTTGGGACTGGAACGGGCTTTATTTGCTCCAAGCGCTCTGTATGCGCGAGTAATGGCAAGTAAGGATGACACAGTAGTGGACTTTATTCACGCAGAATACATTTAAACGTGCATAAACGATGTCTGTGGCAGAGAAAACACTTTCTTCGTGTCTATCAACACAACATGGGGCGCAGAAGATTTACCTCCCCTTTAACAAGTGAAGCGCTGCACTACATCTTAGGTGTTCAGGAGAGGCAAAGAGCGCTCAATTGCCAACACGAAGCGCTCATGCAGCGCTTCGTACTCCTGAACAAGCCTTAAGACATTGAGAAAGATTTCACAGGTAACACAGGTATTTTAAACTGATTGATGCACAACTTCAGCCGATTCTTGTGTATGGAGCTGAAATCTGGGGAATGGATGATTGTCATTCGGTAGAAAATGTACATCTACAGGCTCTGAAAAGTTTCCTTAACGTTTCTTCACGAACCCCTAATAATATGGTCTATGGAGACACTGGGCGTTTTCCTCTGTCTATCAATGCCAAGTTACGTAGTATCAAGTACTGGCTTAAAATCTTGAAGACGGACGGAAGTAGGTTTACCCATTAGAGATTATCAGATGATGCTGCGTACACCGAAAAATGAAGATTTTTGGGCAACCAAAATCAAAAAGATACTTGTAGAATGTGATTATGAAAATGTATGGTCAAACCAGCGGGTTACCAATGAGACAGCGCTTCTGAAAAACATCAGAGAAAAACTCATTAGCAGTTTTGTACCGACTGGGAAATGCGCGTACGGCACAGTAGTAGATCTTCTTTCTATAGACTCTTCAAAATATCTTTGGAACCGAACAGTACCTATACGATATAGATAAAAAAGTATTTAGAGATATTTATATACTTTTCAGGATGGGAATTACGGATTTATTCAGTCACAAATACATATACACGACAGGTGATGGCATTAATTTGTGTCCGCTCTGCAGAGAAAGAGAAGAAACAGAGACTCATTTTCTACTCTATTGCCCTACATTACACGATTTAAGGGAACGTTTCTTATTTGTTTCTTTAGATTTGAACGTCGATGAACCGGTAAAACGCCTAATGTCCAGTAAACACATGAAGACTATAAGAGCAACTAGTATGTTTTTGTATAAGTCATTTAAACGTAGACAGGATGCGCTTGAGTCTGCGGAGCGGGACAGCTTTTATATTTAAGTAATTTTCTCGTGAGTATTGACACTGTCCACTACAAATGTATTGACACTGTATATTTGAAATGTATTGACTTGTACTTACAATGTATACTTGAAAGGGGCCGGTGGCCTATTCAATAAATCCGTTCGTTCGTTCTCTCTCTCTCTGTCTCTCTCTCTTTCTGTCTCTCTCTGTCTCTCTCTGTCTCTCTGTGTCTCTCTCTCTCTTTCCCTCTCTTTCTGTGTCTCTCTGTGTGTGTCTCTCTCTGTCTCTCTGTGTCTCTCTCTCTTTTCCTCTCTTTCTCTGTCTCTGTGTGTGTGTCTCTCTCTCTTTGTCTCTCTGTCTCTCTCTCTCTTTCCCTCTCTTTCTCTGTCTGTGTGTGTGTCTCTCTTTGTCTCTCTCTGTCTCTCTGTGTCTCTCTCTCTTTCCATCTCTTTCTGTGTCGCTGTGTCTCTCTCTCTCTCTCTTTGTCTCTCTCTGTCTCTCTCTCTCTCTTTCCCTCTCTTTCTGTGTCTCTCTGTGTGTGTCTCTCTCTTTGTCTCTCTCTGTCTCTGTGTCTCTCTCTCTCTTTCCCTCTCTTTCT
>JAWQFJ010019772.1:0-5000 GCA_034096865.1 Theodoxus fluviatilis | reverse complement strand
AACGGCGTGTGTCAGGGAGCACATCGGTTATCCCACAAGCCTCTCGTGTGACCTCCGTTTGCATAAATTGGCTGAAAACCTTCCATCACGTGATGTCAACAGTACTAGAGATACTTTTGCCGGTAGGCGAAATCTCTAGTTTACTAGAATGGGGCCGGTACTGCACACACCGAACTTCACCTTAAAACTTCACAGCGCAGGCTCAAACATGTTCGCATTCACGTGCTGTGGTTGGTCTTGCCGGTCCCGCATCGGCCTCTACAGCCACCAACGTGTCTGCGGTGGACAGTTCGTTTCCCGAAGCAACGCCATAGTATAGGCCTATAATATAGTCTGTGGGAGTGTATGTGTGTGTCTGTGTGTGAGTGTGTGTTTATGTCTGTGTGTGTGTGTGTGTGTGTATGTGAATGAATGTGAGTGTGTGTGTTTATGTGTGTGTGTTTGAGTTTATGTGTGCGCGCATGTGTGCATTTGTGTTTGTTAGTTAGCATGTGTGGGTATGTGTGTGTGTGTGTTAGCATGTGTGTGTTTGTGTGTGCATGCGTGTATGAGTGTGCGCGCGCGCGTGCATGTTTCCGTTTGCGTGCTTGTGTATGTATGCGCATATGTCTGCGTATGTGTGTGGACTTGTGCATGTATATGTGATTGCGTGTGTGCATTCGTATTGGTGTGTGCATGTGTATGTGTGTGCTTTTGTATATGCAAGTGTATATGTGTGTGTATATGTGCATGCGTCTGCATGCATATGCAATTACGTGTGTGTCCGTGGGTTTGTGTGTGCGCGTGCATGTGTTTTAAGTGTGTGCCTTCAAGTGTGCATGTGCGCGTGTATCTGTGTACGTGTGTGTGTGTGAGTGCGTTCGCGCGCGTGTATATGTGTGTGAGGCTGTGTGTGTGTTACTCTCTACTTTTGTATGTCCATGTGGCTTGCTTCCTTCCTTCCTTTGTGTCTTACTCCCACTCTTCTCTCTCTCCCTCGCTCACACGCACATTCACACACAGACACACACTCGCACATACACACTCACACGTACACACGCACACACACGCACTCACACGTACACACGCACACACACATACACACACTCACACACACACTCACACGTACACACACACACACACACACTCACACGTACACACTCACATGTACACACACACACGCACACGAACCATCATCATCAAATTTTGTAACTCGCTGTTTCTGATTGAAAATCACTCATAGCCTACAAGAAAGGTGAACTTTTTTGTGTGAAGATAATTAAGTGTCTTGAGCTGTCGTTTGAAGTCTTTTTACGAGGAGCACCATCTGAGGGCCTCAGGCAAGGAATTTCACTCTGTCAGCACGCAGAGGGTCAGGGGGTTAGAATTAGTCAGCAGAATGCTGGGAGGGGAGTGGAAATTTCCCATCCCAATACGCAGTAACCAACTGACCACTGATTGGTCCTCGTCGGTCAGGGGGGAGCGGGCGTCCCCTCCAGTTGGCCGATGTGGCAATGCAGAAGTCGCTTAGAATGATCCCGAACCCAAGCATGGGACTATTTAAACGTGTGTGCATGCGAGGGTAACGTGACTGGAAGCTGAGAGCGCTTGGGAGGCTGTAGGAGCCGTGTTGAGGCGCAGCCTGAGCAGCACGAGTGACCGCTGTGGATGCACGAGTGATTGCTGTAAGCGCTGACCAGTCCGGGAGTAAACATCCTGTAGAAAACTCACGCCGAAGTCCTGCTTCTACTTTCCTGGGCTGGTATTCACAACGGCGATTTATTTTAACCCCGATTTATCTCTAAACTCAGACGATTCCAACTGCCTGTTCCGCTCTCCCTTGGCTGGAAACCAGTATATATAGCAAAGCGCAACCTAGGATCCTCTGACGAACGTACCTTATCTAACCGATCAAGATAACCCGGGCTTAGGGGATAAATCGAGTGTTAAAAAGATAAATCGCCGTTGTGAATACGGGCCCTGGTGCAAGCTAGGACGAACCATAAGTAACAGACCACCTTCCCACAACAACTGGTTCCCAGACCTCGGAAATTAGAAGTAGAAGCATGGAAAAAGATAAACGCGTGACCGGATCGGCAGCTCACAACGACGGAGAAGATTCGCCAGCAGAGGATATGTCGGCGATGGTGAAACTTCTGCTGCAGAAACAGATGGAAGAAAAGCAGGAGAGAGAACTGCAACGACGGGAAGAAAAGCAAGAGAGAGAACTGCAGCTACGGGAAGAAAAGCAGGAGAGAGAACTGCAGCTACGGGAAGAAAAGCAGGAGAGAACTGCAACGACGGGAAGAAAAGCAAGAGAGAGAACTGCAACGACGGGAAGAAAAGCAAGAGAGAGAACTGCAACGACGGGAAGAAAAGCAAGAGAGAGAACTGCAACGACGGGAAGAAAAGCAAGAGAGAGAACTGCAACGACAGAAGGAAGAGGAGCATTCTAACTGCAACGACAGGAAGATGCGGCATTCAAAGAGCAGCTTTTCCTTATCCTCAAAAGCGGCACCGCCGAACTCCATAAGGAGATTGAGGCGGTGCAGACCAAAATGCAAGGGGAGATCAGCCGCTTCGACTCGTCCCTGGAAAAGGCAGTGACAACTTTCGAGGGCCAGATGGCAAGGTTCACGAAGGAGTGTACATCACTCCACAGCACTCTGCGCCCGACCCGGGTGGTGGATCGTGCCTGACTAGGGAGATACAAGGGGGAATCTCCGCCTGACTGGTGGCGGTCCACCCACCGACAGACAGTCTCCCCTGGCGCTGATGAGGAGTGACTGGAGAGGGACGAGAGCCTTGGGTCGTCCTCGGAAGGTGAGAGCGACGCTAGCGCTGGAACGACCCAGGAGCATGTGCAGATGTACAGTGGTTTGGCAGACCCTGGCTCTGTGACCTGGGTAGAGGTTACCGCGAGGAAACATAAACCCTTATGTCGGGTCTTGCCACCAGTTTCGTCTCTCTCTACCACATGGACCACCAAGACTTTGAGCATGACAGCAGTTGAGTGATGAGACTTGTTTCAGACATTGCACTGATTATTGCTTGCTCCTTGTTCACATTCATTTATGCTGTAGTGTTTAGGAGATGTGCAGCTGTTGGATTTAATTTTGGGTGATGTAAGAAGACCGACGAGGTCGTTTCGGTCTCGAGGGAGGGGAGCTGTGTTGTGAATGTAATGTGAATTAGTCAGCAGAAGGTTCCGGAACTTTCCTCCTTTGTCTGTGAGAGGGGGTGGAGGCGATTTCTGCCTTCTCAGCACACAGAGGGTCAGGGGGCCAGAATTAGTCAGCAGAACGCTGGGAGGGGACTGGAAATTTCCCATCCCAATACGCAGTAACCAACTGACCACTTGTTGGTCCTCGTTGGTCAGGGGGGAGCGGGCGTCCCCTCTAGTTGGCCGAAATGGCAATGCAGAAGTCGCTTAGAATGACCCGGAACCCAAGCATGGGACTATTTAAACGTGTGTGCATGCGAGGGTAACGTGACTGGAAGCTGAGAGCGCTTGGGAGGCTGTAGGAGCCGTATTGAGGCGCAGCCTTAGCTGCACGAGTGACCACTGTGGGTGCACTAGTGATTGCTGTAAGCGCTGACCAGTCTGGGAATAAAGATCCTGAAGAAAACTCACCCCTAAGTCCTGCTTCTACTTTCCTGGCGCAAGCTGGGACGAACCATAAGTAACAGACCATCTACCCGCAACAACCCTAAAACCGAAAGACCTCGTGGATGACACTCGAGCCTTAGAAGGGGCAAACACCCCCCCCCCCCCCCCCCCCCCCACACACACACACACACTCACAAGCACATGCACGCACACGCATGTACAGACACACACACACACACACACACAGCGGCTAGCGTTCGTGCCGGTACTAGGACGCGCTGGTGGGACGTGTTTGCTTTGCAACCGGCCAGTTCACACTACCGTTGAAATAACAGTAGTACCATGCCAGTAGCTGGACATCGAGCTGGCCTGGAGTCGCTTCTGACACCCCTACTGACGGCAGAGGAGCCTACAAGCTGGAAAGTGAAAGGTGAAGGTGGCAGTGTCATTGTCGTCTTGAGATTCAGACAGCGCGACGGTCAGCCGTTGCTCACGAACGACAAGCGTGGCTTCTGGCGCAAGAACACTGCAACGCAGAGACGACGGTACGGGCAACGTGCAGAAGACCATTGCCAGAGAGAGCAATGACATTTTAGGCTTGTTCAGGAGGCATAGCGCTGCTAAGCGCTGCACGTGTTTCACTCCTAAACAGCAATTTTGGGGCGTGATTCACTCACTGTGCATCACAGATCCGAGGTGATTCACACGATTTTCAAAATGGCGTCTTCGATCCCGCACTGGCCGTCGATGCGTTAAATAACCCTCAGAAACATCATTTTGGAACTGGAACGGGCTTTATTTGCCCCAAGCGCTCTGTATGTGCGAGTAATGGCAAGTAAGAATGACACAGTAGTGGACTTTATTCATGCAGAATACATGTAAACGTGCATAAACGATGTCTGTGGCAAAGAAAACACATTCTTAGCGTCTAGCAACACAACATGCGGCGCAGAAGATTTACCTCCCTTCTAACAAGTGAAGCGCTGGACTAAATATGTAGGTGTTCACGAGAGGCAAAGAGCGCTCAATCGCCAACACGAAGCGCTCATGCAGCGCTTCGTAGTCCTGAACAAGCCTTTTCAGTATCTTTCGCGAACAATTTATATCAGAAATAATGTGAAAAGAACCGTTTATGCCCACGCTGACACAGGGAGTACTCGCTCCCAAGTGTCGGTATCACGGACTATATGTGTGGTTCCGTTCCTAAAATGGTACCTATTAATAGTAGCATGTCCAATCGAAAATTTTCTAAAAACGGCACAGTTATGCCACTAACTTTGGTTCATAAAGCTAATGATTCTAAGCACAGAACAGTTTGAATTTTGAAAATCGCCCCAGTAGATCCAGAGTTGCAGCCCACCAATGCCCTCTTCTGGGGGACATTTTCAATGTAGAGACAAAGAACAAAGCC
>JAWQFJ010019770.1:0-21188 GCA_034096865.1 Theodoxus fluviatilis | reverse complement strand
CCCTCTTCCTCCCCCTCCCCTCCTCCCCCCGTCCTCCTCCTCCTCCTCCTCCCCTCCTCCTCCCCCTCCCCCTCCTCTCTCTCCTCCTCCCCCTCCTCCTCCCCCTCCCCCTCCTCCCCCTCCTCCTCCCCCTCTTCCCCTCTTCCTCCTCCTCCACCTCCCCCTCTTCCCCTCCTCCTCCTCCCCCTCCTCCTCCTCCCCCTCCTCTCCTCCTCCTCCTCCCCACCCCCCATCCCCATCCTCCATCCCCACCCTCCATCCCCACCCTGCATCCCCACCCACCCCATCCCCACCCGCCATCCCCACCTCCCATCCCCACCCACTATCCTCACCCTCCATCCCCACCCGGTTCCGGAAAATCCTGTTTCTTCGCAGAAGACGCCGCTGTCGTGCTCGGAAAAACGCGTTTAGGTCCTCTATCGGACCTCGGAGGTGCGATAACTTTATACGCGAAAATCCGTATAGGATAGGCTAACCAGATTGTCGTGCATACCGATAACGCGATTAGTCCACTAAACGGACCGACGTTTGCAGGCCCAGGCTGTAGGGCCCGTGTAGCTAACCGCGTTTAAGCTCTAAACGCGTTTATGCTAACCGCTTCTGACGTGCATACAGGCCCAGGCTGGTATTGTCATTCACAGGAATTCAAAAACGGAACTACAAACCCGCTGATTCGTAGTCAAATCCCCGGGATATCGAAGCAATGAAGGATTAACTCTGATCGCGTGCTCATGCACACGACTCAGCCATCGCGAGATAGCGAAAGGGACATTACTCCTCATGTCGTCAAACCACATCCTCTCCCTTAAGGCGTGTGAACAACAATAGTTTGAGCCGTGTGACCTGTCAGTTCAAAATTGTGTCGTTGGGTTGAGTTTTCAAGACAATTTCGGGGTCGCTGATGCATTTGCAGTGGCGCCAACATACTGTGACAGCAGCCTTAGTATCAAGCATTCTCGGAATTCTTTCCACTGGTGGGCCACACTAGTGGACTCGTCCGAGGAAAGGGGTGCGAGGTTGGTCATTTAATTCACAGTGACTCCCACACAGAATGACAACCAAATTATCACGTGCCAGCTAGCTCACGTACGCAATCTTAGACGCTTATTCCGCCCACAGAGTGACCATACAGTGGGAAAAATTGACGATCTGGTGTACACGATGCGTTTTCAGTTGCATTGGGTTACGAAACTGTATATATATTTTCGCTGTCTGTCTGTCTGCCTGTGTGTGTGTCTGTCTGTCTGTGTGACACGCATACGTTTCCACAGTTTTATTCCGATCCACTTGAAACTTGGTATGGGGTTAGGTGTGGACCGGGGTCAGGTCAACGTGGGGTTAAAAAAATGGCGTTGCCATGGTAACCGGAAGTGGGCACAAACAAGATGGCCGCCGAAAACTCAAAGTGCTCCGATTTGACCGAGATTTGGTGTGTGGGTAGGTAAAGTCAGATGATGAAGATCTGTGAAAAAAAAATTGGTTACCATGGTTACGTCACGAGAAAAACAAAATGGCGGCTGAGAAAACCATGGACGACTGTGTCGAAGGCGGCGAAGCCGCCTGAGACACAGGAGTTCCCATCTTCTTAAAACTTGGAATGGGGCTAGGTGTGGGCCGGGGTCAGGTCATGGTGGGGTTTAAAAAAATTGCGTTGCCATGGTAACCGGAAGTGGGCACAAACAAGATGGCCGCCGAAAACTCAAAGTGCTCCGATTTGACCGAAATTTGGTGTGTGGGTAGGTAAAGTCAGATGATGAAGATCTGCGAACAAATTTTTCGGTTACCATGGTTACGTCACGAGAAAAACAAAATGGCGGCTGAGGAAACCATGGACGACTGTGTCGAAGGCGGCAAAGCCGCCTGAGACACAGGAGTTCCCATCTACTTAAAACTTGGTATGGGGTTAGATGTGGGCCGGGGTCAGGTCATGGTGGGGTTTTAAAGAAAGTGTCGCCATGGTAACCGGAAGTGGGCACAAACAAGATGGCCGCCGAAAACTCAAAGTGCTCCGATTTGACCGAAATTTGGTGTGTGGGTAGGTAAAGTCAGATGATGAAGATCTGTGAACACATTTTTGGTTATGGTTACGTAATGAGAAAAACAAAATGGCGGCTGAAGAATTTGGCTTTGTATGTGGCTTTGACGCTTTGCGCATTGCCTGGCCGCGAAGCGGCTAGTAATATTATATTTGCAGCAGTCGTCAAGGCGATTCGGTTCTGTTTCGAGCATAAACGCCTATGTAAAAACGGAAGCAATCAGACGTCGTGGCCTGCCAGCAGAGCGGGGTCCGCACCCCTTTCCTCGGACGAGTCCACTAGTGTGGCCCATCAGTGGAAGGGATTCCCTAAAATCTATACATGTACACTTGCAGGGTGCACAAGAGCGCTGACGTCACGTTCATAACGGCCGCCTCCGCCAACGTCTTTGACGGGAGCCTGGGACTGATCAGATCCCTTCAACAGACTGTGTTTCCAAGACTTGCACTCTGCAACAAGACGCATCAGCTCATCTACTATAACCTCGGATTGACTCCTGACCAACGGGAGAAGGTAAGAAAGTTGCTGCCAAAGGTAACGTTCTTGCGACTCTTTATTTACCTAAGTTAGCTCGCCATTGCTCGCCATGACAGTTGAGAAACAAAGTGAGAAATCGGAGCCGCTTTGTGTGATTAAATCTCACAAGCCACAACAAATGTTATTTATGCGTCACACCGATCAGAATGCAATCCGCATATTGTGTTTTTTCTCTTTTTTTTCCTTTTCTTAATCACATTTTTGCACAGTTTATTGTGTATAATTATATATGCATGTTGTCAATGTGCATTCTGTGCCACACGGACTACCAGATGGTCACTGTCACAGTTTGATCACGTGATATAATTCTCAAATACCATGCTTTCCATTTAAATTATGAAGAGGGTTCTGTGATTGTATTCTCTACATGCAGCACGCATGCTTGGTTGCTTGGTAAATCATAGGAGGTAAGCGGAGACGAGGGTGAGCAGGGAGGGTGGGGGAAAGAGTGAGGGGGAGGGGGGATGAGAACAAGTCTGGCAATATGTATGTATGCCTGGACATTCATGGATCCTGTGTGTGTGTGCGCGCGCGTGTGTGTGTTTGTGTATGTGTGCGTGCGTGTGTGTGTGTGTTTGTGTTTGTGTTTATGTGTGTGTGTGTGTGTGTGTGTATGTGTGTCTGTGTGTTTGTGTGTGTCTGTGTATGTTTGTGTTTATATGTTTGTGTGTGTGTGTTTGTGTGTGTGTGTGTTTGTGTGTGTGTATGGGTGTTTGTGTGTATGTTTGTGTTCATGTGTATTTGTGTATATGTTTGTGTTTATGTGTGTGTATGTGTGTGCGCACTGCGTGCATGAGTGCAGATGAGGGTGTGTGTGCGCGTGCGCAGACCAATGCAGTTTAATTCATCATGTGACTTTGATTTCCGTATGATATAAAGTGTCTTTCAAATTATGTACGGAAATATTGTCTTCTGCCTGGAGAAAAAATAATATTCCAAATGCTGTATTCTGTATATCTATGGTACATCTAATGTGCATCTGTTGTAGATCTATGGTACATCTATAGTGCATTGAAGTCTTTCTTCTGAGCTTGGAGTGTCTTTCTCCCACAGCTGGAAGCGCAGTGCAGGTGCATCTGTTGTAGATCTATGGTACATCTATAGTGCATTGAAGTCTTTCTTCTGAGCTTGGAGTGTCTTTCTCCCACAGCTGGAAGCGCAGTGCAGGTGCACAGTGCTGGATTTCCCTTTCCACGACTTCCCCGAGCCCATGACGAGACTGAAGTGCTTCATGTGGAAGGCCATCATGGTCTACGTAAGTGCTACATCAGCAGAACTTTTCTGTATTTCAAAGAGACTGTCACTACACAATACATGATCAACCAACCCAACACCCAACCCAACTCACCAAATACCAACCAAACCGACTCCAACCCCACACCCAACCTCACACAACCCCAAACACCAATCCTCAAGCCCGGATCAAAACCCCAAACCCACAACCCCGCATGCCAACCCGCAATCCGAACTCCAAGCCCACCCTATCCAATCCAACCCAAGCCCACCCCATCCAATCCAACAAATCATGGAATCTCAATCGTCCACTTGTTCCTCCCTGAAACAGGAAAACAGTCTTTGGCCGGAGACCTGCGTTGTTTCTTTTCATATCAGCAGATCAATATCAAGCGCGGTGTTGAGGAAACTTCTTTTAATAATAATAATAATGAATAGCATTTGTATAGCGCACTTCTGTACAACTCAATGCGCTGACATAACCACATTCACACGCAGACATTCATCAACAAGCTTACCCACATAATACAACTTATAATACAACATACAGACCTAAGAATAAATACAACAACACACATGACCATGAGAAATACCTACGATCAAGCCTAAGCCAGTCGAAATATGTGAGTCTTCAGTTGCGACTTAAAAATAGATAAGGTGGGTGCGTCACGCAGGCCAGCCGGCAGCGAGTTCCAGACAGAGGGGGCATTGCAACTAAATCTACGCTCACCAAAAGATTTTGTACTACGTCTAGGAATTTTGAGAAGCTTTTCATTTGCTGAACGGAGAGAACGGGATGGTTGATATGTGCGAAGGATGCCGAAAGATACATAGGAAGAGTACCATCAAAATGACGGTAGGCCAAAACAGCAATTTTGTACTGGCAACGGAATTTCACGGGAAGCCAGTGTAGATCTATGCCTAAGCATGGGAGTCACATGATCGCGTTTTCCCTTCCTCAGCACGAGACGTGCTGCGCTGTTTTGCACGCGCTGAAGACGGTTCAATTGTTCTGCTGATACACCCGCCAAAACTGAATTACAATAATCCAGCCTTGAAGTGACCCTGGCAGTGACCAGTCTAACACACGCAGTGTCAGAAAGATATTGGCGAATGGATGCAATGCGGCGTAGTTCAAGAAAACAGGCACTGCAAATACTGCTGATCTGTGTACGCATCGACAATGTCGGGTCAAACTGAACACCGAGGTTCAGAAACTTTTCTTTCTTTTCTGGCACGCCATAGACGTTGAATCAACACGCACACAGTCATTTAAATAAACCCAGATTCTTCCCTTCCCAGGGATAGAACCACGGTACTGCGCCTCGCAATCGTCCAATCCCAAAGCGTACTCGCTTATCTCCGCCTGTCAAAAGACATGATTTCAACAAGCGAGTAGAGGCTGAGGGGCTGACCGTGTACTCATACAAGAGGGGAGAGCACTTGGGTGTGGGCTCCCATAAACTGTTATAACTTGTAAATACATTTGAAAGATAGAAAAGTTCATGTAAATACTGTTTTGTTTTTTGACCTGGCACGTCGTATACGTTGAACGAAAGCAAATGCAGTCATAACGAGGGGTAGGTGCATCGTAGTATCCAAGTATCATTCACGCACAGACATAATTACACGCACAGACATAATTACACGCACAGACATTATTACACGCATGGACATAATTACACGCATGGACATAATTACACACATGGACATAATTACACGCACAGACATAATTACATGCATGGACATAATTACACGCATGGACATAATTACACGCATGGACATAATTACACGCACAGACATAATTACACACATGGACATAATTACACGCACAGACATAAATACATGCATGGACATAATTACACGCATGGACATAATTATACGCATGGACATAATTACACGCACAGACATAATTACACGCATGGACATAATTACACGCACAGACATAATTACATGCACAGACATAATTATACGCACAGACATAATTACACACATGGACATATTTACACGCACAGACATAATTACATGCATGGACATAATTACACGCATGGACATAATTACACGCATGGACATAATTACACGCACAGACATAATTACATGCACAGACATAATTATACGCACAGACATAATTACACGCATGGACAAAATTACACGCACAGACATAATTACACGCATGGACATAATTACACGCATGGACATAATTACACGCATGGACATAATTACACGCATGGACATAATTACACGCATGGACATAATTACACGCATGGACATAATTACACGCATGGACATAATTACATGCATGGACATAATGACACGCACAGACATAATAACATGCACATACATTATTACACGCATGGACATAATTACACGTACAGACATAATTACATGCACAGACATAATTACACGCACAGACATAATTACACGCATGGACATAATGACACGCATGGACATAATTACACGCATGGACATAATTACACGCATAGACATAATTACACGCATGGACATAATTACAAACACAGACATAATTACACGCATGGACATAATTAACGCACAGACATAATTACACGCATGGACATAATTACACGCATGGACATAATGACACGCACAGACATAATTACACGCATGGACATAATGACACGCACAGACATAATAACATGCACATACATAATTACACGCATGGACATAATTACACGCATGGACATAATTACACGCATGGACATAATGACACGCACATACATAATTACACGCACATACATAATTACATGCATGGACATAATGACACGCACATACATAATTACACGCACAGACATAATTACACGCATGGACATAATTACACGCATGGACATAATTACACGCATGGACATAATGACACGCACATACATAATTACACGCACATACATAATTACATGCATGGACATAATGACACGCACATACATAATTACACGCACAGACATAATTACACGCATGGACATAATTACACGCATGGACATAATTACATGCATGGACATAATTACACGCATGGACATAATTACACGCATGGACATAATTACACGCATGGACATAATGACACGCACATACATAATTACACGCACATACATAATTACATGCATGGACATAATGACACGCACATACATAATTACACGCACAGACATAATTACACGCATGGACATAATTACACGCATGGACATAAGTACACGCATGGACATAATTACACGCATGGACATAAAGACACGCACAGACATAATTATACGCATGGACATAATTACACGCATGGACATAATTACACGTACAGACATAATAACATGCACATACATAATTACACGCATGGACATAATTACACGTACAGACATAATTACATGCACAGACATAATTACACGCACAGACATAATTACACGCATGGACATAATTACATGCATGGACATAATTACACGCATGGACATAATTACATGCACAGACATAATTACCCGCACAAGCATAATTACACGCATGGACATAATTACACGCATGGACATAATTACACGCATGGACATAATTACACGCACAGACATAATTACACGCATGGACATAATTACATGCATGGACATAATTACACGCACAGACATAATTACATGCATGGACATAATTACACGCATGGACATAATTACACGCACAGACATAATTACACGCACAGACATAATTACATGCATGGACATAATTACAAGCACAGACATAATTACATGCATGGACATAATTACATGCATGGACATAATTACAAGCATGGACATAATTACATGCATGGACATAATTACATAAATGGACATAATTACATGCATGGACATAATTACATGCATGGACAAAATTACACGCACAGACATAATTACATGCACAGACATAATTACACGCATGGACATAATTACACGCACAGACATAATTACACGCACAGACATAATTACACGCATGGACATAATTACACGCACATACATAATTACACGCATGGACATAATAACACGCACAGACATAATTACACGCACAGACATAATTACACGCATGGACATAATTACACGCATGGACATAATTACATGCACAGACATAATTACACGCATGGACATAATTACACGCACAGATATAATTACACGCATGGTCATAATTACACGCATGGACATAATTACACGCACAGACATAATTACACGCACAGACATAATTACAAGCACAGACATAATTACACGCATAGACATGATTACACGCACAGACATAATTACACGCATGGACATAATTACATGCATAGACATAATTACACGCATGGACATAATTACACGCACAGACATAATTACACGCATGGACATAATTACACGCATGGACATAATTACACGCATGGACATAATTACACGCACAGACATAATTACATGCATGGACATAATTACACACATAGACATGATTACATGCACATACATAATTACATGCACAGACATAATTACACGAAAAGACATAATTACACACACATACATAAATACAAACAGACATAATTACACGCACAGACATAATTACATGCACAGACATAATTACACGCACAGACATAATTACACACAGACATAATTACACACACATACATAATTACACGCAGACATAATTACACGCACAGACATTATTACATGCACAGACATAATTACACACACATACATAATTACACACAGACATAATTACACACACAGACATAATTACATGCACAGACATAATTACACGCACAGACATAATTACACGCACAGACATAATTACACACAGACATAATTACACGCACAGTCATAATTACATGCATGGACATAATCACACGTACAGACATAATTACACGCACAGACATAATTACACGCACAGACATAATTACACGCACAGGCATAATTACATGCATGGACATAATTACACGCACAGACATAATTACACACACAGACATGATTACACGCACAGACATAATCACACGCACAGACATAATTACACGCACAGACATAATTACACGCATGGACATAATTACGCGCACAGACATAATTACACGCACAGACATAAATACATGCACATACATAATTACACACACAGACATAATCACACGCACAGACATAATTACACGCACAGACATAATTACACGCACAGACATAAATACATGCACATACATAATTACACACACAGACATAATTACACGCACAGACATAATTACACGCACAGACATAAATACATGCACATACATAATTACACACACAGACATAATTACACGCACAGACATAATTACACGCACAGACATAAATACATGCACATACATAATTACACACACAGACATAATTACACGCACAGACATAATCACACGCACAGACATAATCACACGCACAGACATAATTACACGCACAGACATAATTACACGCACATACATAATTACACGCACAGACATAATTACACACACAGACATATTTATACGCACAGACATAAACAAACACACAGACATAATCACACGCACAGACATAATTACACGCACAGACATAATTACACGCACAGACGTAATTACACGCACAGACATAATTACACACACAGACATAATTACAAGCATGGACATAATTACACGCACAGACATAATTACACGCATGGACAGAATTACACGCACAGACATAATTACACACAGACATAATTACACACACAGACATAATTACACACACAGGGATAATTACACGCACAGACATAATTTCATGCACAGACATAATTTCACGCACAGACATAATTACACGCACAGACATAATTACACACAGACATAATTACATGCACAGACATAATTACACACATACATAATTACACACATAGACATAATTACACGCACAGACATGATTACACGCACAGACATAATTACACACACAGACATAATTACACGCACAGACATAATTACACGCACAGACATAATTACACGCACATACATAATTACAAGCACAGACATAATTACACGCACAGACATAATTACACGCATGGACAGAATTACACGCACAGACATAATTACATGCACAGACATAATTACACACACAGACATAATTACACACAGACATAATTACACACACAGACAGAATTACATGCACAGACATAATTACATGCACAGACATAATTACACGCACAGACATAATTACACGCATGGACATAATTACACGCACAGACATAATTACACGCACAGACATAATTACACGCACAGGCATAATTACATGCATGGACATAAATACACGCACAGACATAATTACACGCACAGGCATAATTACATGCATGGACATAATTACACGCACAGACATAATTACACTCATGGACATAATTACACGCACAGACATAATTACACGCACAGACATAATTACACGCACAGACATAATTACACGCACAGACATAATTACACGCACAGACATAATTACACGCACAGACATAATTACACGCACAGACATAATTACACGCACAGACATAATTACACGCACAGACATAATTACACGCACAGACATAATTACACGCACAGACATAATTACACGCACAGACATAATTACACGCACAGACATAATTACACGCACAGACATAATTACACGCACAGACATAATTACACGCACAGACATAATTACACGCACAGACATAATTACACGCACAGACATAATTACACGCACAGACATAATTACACGCACAGACATAATTACACGCATGGACATAATTACACGCACAGACATAATTACACGCATGGACATAATTACACGCACAGACATAATTACACGCACAGACATAATTACACGCACAGACATAATTACACGCACAGACATAATTACACACATGGACATAATTACACGCACAGACATAATTACACGCATGGACATAATTACACGCATGGACATAATTACACGCACAGACATAATTACACGCACAGACATAATTACACGCATGGACATAATTACACGCACAGACATAATTACACGCATGGACATAATTACACGCACAGACATAATTACACGCACAGACATAATTACACGCATGGACATAATTACACGCACAGACATAATTACACGCATGGACATAATTACACGCATGGACATAATTACACGCATGGACATAATTACACGCATGGACATAATTACACGCATGAACACATTTACGACATAGGGTATATCCAGTCACACAGATGGGGAGGTACATAATAGATGTTCACCTCATGCATGCCACATATTTCAGTCGTCTGCATGACGGGAAGACTCGGGTTGTTGGGAGTGAGACGATGACAGAAGTTAAACAATGAAAAACTGATGTTTTGTATCAGGGTCGCCCTCCACCCTCACCCCACCTCTACCCCAACCCCCACCCCTCCATCCCCAGTCCCCGTCCCCGCCCTCAACCCCTTCCATCCCACCCCACTTCCCTGCATTCCTCTGTCTTCACCCTATTTCAGAGCCACCAGCACCTGTCTCCGGTCACCTTCTGGCTGGATGCCTCCATCCGGTTTCTGAACACCAGCATGGATCGCATCCTCCGCCATGTCCTGAAGAAGGGAGTTGTCTCCTTTCCCGTACGCTTCAACCTGGCCACCTACACTGCTGACGTCATGATGGAGTACTACGGGGACCCCCCCTGCCGCTACGCTCCCTACCCGCACTTCGAAGCCGGAATGCTCGGGTTCCGGAACAGCCCCTGGGTCCGCCACGGACTCCTGCTCTCCTGGGTGGCCTGCTCGCTGTCCCCCAGGTGCATGTGTCCACCGGGAAAATGGCGGAGCGACGAAGGGCTTTATCTAACCAACGCAACGGGTTTTGGCAGGGCACACTGCTATGACCAGTCATCCTTTTCCGTCCTCTTGTCCAAGCTGTTTCGCGAACGCTCCTACGACTTCCAGCCCCCAGACCTGTACGTGGTCAGGGGTCTTAAGAAGTGAAGTACTTTACTTGAAGAAGGTCCGGGCTAAACCAACGAAAACCGTTGATGGAAAGGGGAAGTGTCTCCTGGGAAGATGCTAACACGCACACCCCCTCTCCGCCTCCTTACCCCCTACCCCCCCTTCTTCCCCTCTAGCACCACCCCCTTCCTCCTTAACCCCTACCACCATCCCCTTCCTCCTTAACCCCTACCACCATCCCCTTCCTCCTTAACCCCTACCACCATCCCCTTCCTCCTTAACCCCTACCACCATCCCTTTCCTCCTGAACCACTACCACCACCCCCTTTTTCCTTAACCCCTACCACCCCCTTCCTCCTTAACCCCTACTACCATCCCTTTCCTCCTTAACCCCTACCACCATCCCCTTCCTCCTGAACCACTACCACCACCCCCTTTTTCCTTAACCCCTACCACCCCCTTCCTCCTTAACCCCTACCACCACCCCCTTCCTCCTTAACCCCTACCACCCCCTTCCTCCTTAACCCCTACACACCACCCCCTTCCTCCTTAACCCCTACCACCACCCCCTTCCTCCTTAACCCCTACCACCACCCCCTTCCTCCTTAACCCCTACCACCACCCCCTTCCTCCTTTACTCCTATCCCCCCCCCCCTCCCCACCTCTACTATTTCCCCATATCATTCCTTCTACGCGCCTTTTATATCGACGAGACAGATATAAATATATGCGTGTTTATCTGTGCATATATTTGTGTATATCTGTGTATGAATATGTGTACATGAATATGTATACTAGTACTTATATAAGCTATGCTCAATGTTCAGAAGAACGGACTAAGAACGTTTTCATGAGTAATTTTTTAACACGCTCTTCCTCATTTTAGATGCCATGTTACTCCCTGTGTTCCCTCTCCAATTCTGTATATGTTTCTTTTCAACAGAGTGATTTATAAATACATAAACACAATTAAAAAGGTTTTTGACTCACATGCGAAGCAAAAGTGAGTCTATGTACTAAACGTTTCGTCCGTCCAGGCGTCGGGGCGTCCGGGCGTCCGGGCGTCCGAAGACTTTAACGTTGGATTTTTTTCAGAGACTATTAAGTCTATTAATACCAAATGTGGCATGATGGTGTATGTTGACAAGGCCTCAAAAAACATATATAGTGACTTGACCTTGCTTCATGGTCAAGTTCGCAGGGGCCTTAAATGTTGTATAAAAAAGAGCCATTTAGTTTTGTTCTCGTTGTTGAGATATCATGCTTTTCAGTTCCACATACATTTTGTAGTCTTGGTTGTCGGTGATGAAACAGAACTTGTTTTATTACTTGTGTGTGGGGTCGTTGTCACGAGTGCGACAGTCGGGCGCTGAGCGCAATTATCGTGGCAAATGTTCAATTTTAGGCTATGTTAGTAATTATTTTTTCGTGCCAAACGGGTTTATTGTGCTGAGTCAGCACAATTTTGTAATAAAAGGAACTAGGGTTCAATAGCTCGGGACTCCCCATCACTTCCTGTTGAAGGACAGCCTGGGTGGTGTGCTGTCGGGGAGCGGTGCGGGGGTCATGTAAGTAGACATGTTTGTTGTCTCCTACGGTTCTGCGGTGTTTTTGCGGACTTGGCAAGTAAGATTGCTATTGTTGCAATCTACTGCGATGACTGCTGTGTTTGCAGTGTAGGAGTGTCCTGCGGTGTTTGGCGGGCACGTAGAAAAAAATTGCTGTGTTTGCAATTTACGGAGATGGCTACTGCTATGTTTGCAGTGCATTTGTGACTTGCGGTGTTAAATACTGTGGCCGTGTTGTTGTATAAAGTTGTTGTTTTGTTCTGAAATACAAAGTTTCTTCAAATTTCATACTTGTGTCGGCTTGTGATTTCAATCCCTTAGACCTCGAGTTCTGTGGCCAAGTGGTTAGCGCGCTGGACCTACAGTCGCTTGCGGCCAGTGGGTGCGGCGTTCGAAGCTGTGCGGTCCCCAGAGTTGCATCCTTGAGCAAGATGCTTAACTCGCATTGCTTCTCCCCACCCAGAAGTAAAACCGGGTACCTCGCAGGAGTACTAAGCACCCGCCTTCCCTACTCCTCCCCAAACGGCCCTCTTTAGGGCTACCAAACGGCCCTCCTCAGGGCTTCTCCCCACCCAGGAGTAAAAACCGGGTGTCTGCAGAATCTTCACATTGCTGAAGGCGGCAGACTAAAGAAAGAAGAAGAAGAACCCGGGTCTAAACATCTGCCTTTGTAGGCTATGTAACGCCATTGATTACGTAAATCGCAAAAGCTGACCATTACATAAATATAAATGAAGACAGAATGAACATGAAGCTTTCTCTCCTTTCACTCCGTCTCCTCTCTCACTCCTAACTCTGAGACGCGTAGAGAGAATACAGCTCCATAACCAAACGGGAACGAGTGAACCGCTCTAGATAGGAAACGAGGAGTGAGCACCATGGCAATAGAGTCATCAGTGGACTCAAACGTACATCTTTGCCGTAAGAATACGACGTATGCCTGGTCATATTACTCTCCAGCGGTGTCAGAAAATGCTCCTTCACAGTGCTTGGGGTGCAGACATCAACATTTGTCCTGCAAGCACCTCTTACACAAAACTGTACCGCTTGTTGTGTCCAAGTTTACCGTTGTGTACAGACTTCAAATATCAGTGGCAACACACTTTTCTGTACACTTACTCCACATCTTACACGTATGATGTTCTATATTTATTTCTTTAAATCGCTTTGAAAATGTTATCATCACCACCTCTCTCTCTCTCTCTCTCTCTCTCTCTCTCTCTCTCTCTCTCTCTCTCTCTCTCTCTCTCTCTCTCTCCTCTTTACTTGTTTTATTATCGTTGTCATCACCGTCGTCATCACCGTCATCATCAATGTCATCATCACCGTCATCATCAATGTCATCATCGTTGTCGTCGTTATCTTTGTCTTCGTGGTATTGGTATTATATTCTTACTTTCTGCTTTTCCTGGAAAGATGGGTTGTCTTTTTCGAGTTTGCTCAGAGCGCTCACTGAAGTGTTTGTCTGAACTGCAGTTGCCTCCCTTGGATTAAGCTGTTTCTCCCTCTCTCCTTTGCAGTTACGGACCTCTTCCAAAAGATTATTGATGATAGCTTCCTGGAAACACGACTCCAGCGACTGACCTCTTCGTCCACCTCCACTTCTGCCTCCACCGTCTCCACCTCCACTGCTGCCTCCACCGTCTCCACCTCCACTGCTGCCTCCACCGTCTCACCTCCACTGCTGTCTCCACCGTCTCCACCTCCACTGCTGCCTCCACGTCTCACTTCCACTGCTGCCTCCACCGTCTCCACCTCCACTGCTGCCTCCACCGTCTCCACCTCCACTGCTGCCTCCACCGTCTCCACCTCCACTGCTGCCTCCACCGTCTCCACCTCCACTGCTGCCTCCACCGTCTCCACCTCCACTGCTGCCTCCGTCTCCACCTCCACTGCTGCCTCCACCGTCTCCACCTCCACTGCTGCCTCCGTCTCCACCTCCACTGCTGCCTCCACCGTCTCCACCTCCACTGCTGCCTCCACCGTCTCCACCTCCACTGCTGCCTCCACCGTCTCCACCTCCACTGCTGCCTCCACCGTCTCCACCTCCACTGCTGCCTCCACCGTCTCCACCTCCACTGCTGCCTCCACCGTCTCCACCTCCACTGCTGCCTCCACCGTCTCCACCTCCACTGCTGCCTCCACCGTCTCCACCTCCACTGCTGCCTCCACCGTCTCCACCTCCACTGCTGCCTCCACCGTCTCCACCTCCACTGCTGCCTCCACCGTCTCCACCTCCACTGCTGCCTCCACCGTCTCCACCTCCACTGCTGCCTCCACCGTCTCCACCTCCACTGCTGCCTCCACCGTCTCCACCTCCACTGCTGCCTCCACCGTCTCCACCTCCACTGCTGCCTCCACCGTCTCCACCTCCACTGCTGCCTCCACCGTCTCCACCTCCACTGCTGCCTCCGTCTCCACCTCCACTGCTGCCTCCACCGTCTCCACCTCCACTGCTGCCTCCACCGTCTCCACCTCCACTGCTGCCACCGTCTCCACCTCCACTGCTGCCTCCACCGTCTCCACCTCCACTGCTGCCTCCACCGTCTCCACCTCCACTGCTGCCTCCACCGTCTCCACCTCCACTGCTGCCTCCACCGTCTCCACCTCCACTGCTGCCTCCACCGTCTCCACCTCCACTGCTGCCTCCACCGTCTCCACCTCCACTGCTGCCTCCACCGTCTCCACCTCCACTGCTGCCTCCACCGTCTCCACCTCCACTGCTGCCTCCGTCTCCACCTCCACTGCTGCCACCGTCTCCACCTCCACTGCTGCCTCCACCGTCTCCACCTCCACTGCTGCCTCCACCGTCTCCACCTCCACTGCTGCCTCCACCGTCTCCACCTCCACTGCTGCCTCCACCGTCTCCACCTCCACTGCTGCCTCCACCGTCTCCACCTCCACTGCTGCCTCCACCGTCTCCACCTCCACTGCTGCCTCCACCGTCTCCACCTCCACTTCTGCCTCCACCGTCTCCACCTCCACTGCTGCCTCCACCGTCTCCACCTCCACTGCTGCCTCCGTCTCCACCTCCACTGCTGCCTCCACCGTCTCCACCTCCACTGCTGCCTCCGTCTCCACCTCCACTGCTGCCACCGCCTCCACCTCCATTGCTACCTCCACCGTCTCTACCTCCACTGCTGCCTCTACCGTCTCCACCTCCACTGCTGCTTCCACCCTCTCCACCTCCACTGCTGCCTCCACCGTCTCCACCTCCACTGCCGCTTCCACCGTCTCCACCTCTACTGCTGCCTCCACCGTCTCTACCTCCACTGCGACCTCCACCGTCTCCATCTCCACTGCTGCCTCCACCGTCTCCACCTTCACTGCTGCCTCCACCGTCTCCACCTCCACTTCGGCCTCCACCTTCTCAACCTCCAATGCTGCCTCCGTCTCCACATCCACTGCTGCCTCCGTCTCCACCTCCACAGCTGCCTCCGTCTCCACCTCCACTGCTGCCTCCGTCTCCACCTCCACTGCTGCCTCCGTCTCCACCTCCACTGCTGCCTCCGTCTCCACCTCCACTGCTGCCTCCACCGTCTCCACCTCCACTGCTGCCTCCACCGTCTCCACCTCCACTGCTGCCTTCGTCTCCACCTCCACTGCTGCCTCCACCGTCTCCACCTCTACTTCTGCCTCCACCGTCTCCACCTCCTCTGCTGCCTCCACCATCTCCACCTCCACTGACTCTTCCACCGTCTCCACCTCCACTGCTGCCTCCGTCTCCACCTCCACTGCTGCCTCCACCATCTCCACCTCCACTTCTGCCTCCACCGTCTCCACCTCCTCTGCTGCCTCCACCGTCTCCACCTCCACTGCTGCCTCCACCATCTCCACCTCCACTGCTGCCTCCGCCGTCTCCACCTCCACTGCTGCCTCCACCGTCTCCACCTCCACTGCTGCCTCCACCGTCTCCACCTCCACTGCTGTCTCCACCGTCTCCACCTCCACTGCTGTCTCCACCGTCTCCACCTCCACTGCTGCCTCCACCGTCTCCACCTCCACTGCTGCCTCCACCGTCTCCACCTCCACTGCTGTCTCCACCGTCTCCACCTCCACTGCTGTCTCCACCGTCTCCACCTCCACTGCTGCCTCCACCGTCTCCACCTCCACTGCTGCCTCCACCGTCTCCACCTCCACTGCTGCCTCCACCGTCTCCACCTCTACTGCTGCCATGCATTCCCCTGAGATGTCTTCCAGTGCGATCATGTCAAACAGTTTCACTTCAGCGTCCTCCTCCACCTCGTTTTGCTCCAGCCATGACAGCACTGCCATGCAAATGCTTCCCTTCGATTTGACCAGGAGAGAGTCACTCAGCAGGTCTTCAAGGTTCTGCAGAGTCAGTTTGCGGAACTGACCCATCAAAGTGACAGCTTCAAAGATTTTCCTTATGAAGTCCATGATGCTCTTCGTACACTTCATGTCGTCGTACCTGTTCACCAACTCCAGAAAGGATGGCCAAGTCTGTAGCGAGACACTTCATAACCCTTGCAGCTCTTGTCCCATGAGAAGGAAAAATATTTATCGCTCAGTCTGAGCAGGTCACCTCTCGCCCATCTCCAAACATGGATGAGATAAGGCGGCGAGAGCTAGAGCTGGCTGAAAGGCGATCGAGGCTCAAAATAGAAGAAAAGGAGAGAGAGCGAGAGAGAGAGAGAGAGAGAGAGAGAGAGAACAACAACAACAACAACAACAAAACAGTTTATTGTGTAGGCCTTTGGCCCATTACAATTGAATACAAAACATTATATTGCCAAAATAATTATTGTAGATAAGTAACTAATGCAAGAGCATAATGCATTTTACGATTAATAATCTGGAGGCTCCTCTTAAGTAGCATAACGCACAGACGAAGAATGAATTGCTCTCAGCAGACTCAGTAGATTCTGCTCTTCTTTTAAACGCAAAGTACAGATAAGTACTCACGGCACGATTAATATAAGGCTATTTTGCAGAAAACAGCTGCACAAGTGGTTCAGTATTGTTACTTTGTACAAATGGTACTACAAACTTCATTCGGGTATCTTCATAAGCTGGGCAGTACAGAACAAGATGCTGCTCATCTTCATCTCTCTCGTGACATGCTGGACATAAGATTTCGTAATTTTCTGTACAATATCTGTGTCTGTGTACTGTTAGTTCACTAATGCCCAGGCTAAAACGTATCCAAGTATCTCTGAAGACTTTTCTGCAGAAGCACAGGAAGCTTTATGCTGTTTTTGTTGATTTCAAGAAAGCATTTGACAGTGTTAATCGGGAAGCCTTGTGAGCTATTCTTGAACAAAATGGGATTTTTGGAAAATGCGGAGGATGTTGAGGTCTGTTTACAAAACAGTAAAATGTTGTGTAAAATGTGACGGAATGTCGTCAGATTTCTTTGAGGCTCACATGGGATTGAAGCAGGGCTGCAAATTGAGTCCATTACTTTTTTCTTACCTGATGACGTCACTGACTAAGGAGATTGTAGAACATGGAAAGCATGAAGTTCAGGCAATGGCGAATGGTCCCGATATATTTCTGCTCCTTTTTGCTGATGACATTGTTCTCCTTTCTGATACTATTACGGGTTTGCAGAACCAAATAGATAATTTAAGTAAAGCAACTAAGAGGTTAGGATTAAGAGTGAATTATACAAAAAACCAAGGTCATGGCATTTCGTTTGGGTGGACATTTGGCAAAGGGTGAGGAATGGCATCTGGATGGCCAGAAACTTGAAGTTGTATCTGAATACAGATATCTTGGCATTGTGTTGTCTACGAAATTGAGCACGAATTCAACACTGTCTGATCTTGTTTGTAGAGGAAGGGCTGCAGCATTCAGGATTGTCAAAATTTTCAGAAGACTTGTACATGTTACTCCAGCAGTATTCTTTAGAGTACTGGATGCACAAATACAACCTATACTATTATACGGCTCTGAAATATGGGGATTAGACGATTGCCAGTTGATTGAAGGTGTACATCTACTTCTGTTGAAACAATTTCTGAATGTTAGTATAAGAACACCCAATGCTATGGTCTATGGCGATACAAGGAGATATCCTTTGTACATCAATGGTGTCATAAGATCCATTAGATATTGGTTTAAAATCTTGAAAATGGACGATAGCAGATTCCCGAAAATGATGTATAAATCTGTGACGTACTCGTTCTTACTTTAATTTAACTCATTCCAACTGAACAAATTAAATGGCTTGTTTCAATGTCTAGGGGTGAAATCTTGAAGAACCAATGCACGCACCTTCATTTCCTCACTCAAACTATTGATGGAAACTGTCTGATAATGAAGAAATGGCAAAACCAGTATCAATTCAAATGAGTTGTTTAATTATTCATGAAGCAATTACCCTAGAAAGGGGAATGGGCGCAAGCGCCACAAAATGCATCAAATGCAAGCACAAGTAATCAGCAATTCAATAGTCAAAACTCGCAAGGAGAAATAAAACAAACAAGGAAGATAAAACGTCTGCCCTGAGCAAAGGGGATAAACCAAATGTACTTAACTGACCTCTCGATGAAACCGTGGAGCCGTGGTTGCACGGGCCTACACCCCACGCCTAGTGCGCTCTACACAGGGGTTGAGGCAGGGGAAGGGGGGTTTTGAGTGCACCGACATTGCAGCCGGTGACTCGGGAGAAAATCACCACAACAATGAAAAGTGCGGAGACTCGGCATTCTCTCTGGGGTTATGCTTCTGGTTCGTAGACTTGGAGGGGACTCGTTCTTCCTCCTTCCTCGCTGTAGAGGAGTCGGTTCTTCTGCGAGACAGGCCGCCTCGCTTCAGACAAGCAGGCAAGCAGGCCGGCAGGCAGGCAGGCAGGCAATCCACCAACTTCATCACCCCACCGTCAAGTGGGTTTTCTTCTAGTCCTTTCCGGGCGGGCGGCGGCTTCTCTCCGCTATCATTCTCCTTCTTCCACTTCATGACATGGCCACCGCCAAGGGAAAAAAACCTATACTAAGCAGGGCGCCAGCATCTCCGAGGATACTGCTTCGCTAAAAATAAATGTAATGACGCCCTGAACATCCTGCAACACTTGCTTAAATGCCCTCTCTGACGTCACACTGTTCACTCTGTCCAATCCCCACAGCTCATTCCACTCCGCTCTGATTGAACAGTTCACTAGCTGAAAGTCATAGATTGGTCAACGTGAAAACGCCAGTGGAGTCCACCACTCATAACACTTCCAAGTCATTCTCCTTACACGGGGGTCATTTCTCTGCTAACACCGGCTCAGGGCAAGGAAAAACCACTAAGACTACGGCTCAGCAGACACCTGTTAATAATAATAATAAACAGAAGATATGGAACAACGTTGTCTCGCCACAAAATCAATGTTGAGAAACACTGATAATAATATTTGGGCTTCAAAGGTTCGGACTCTCTTACTGGAAAATGCTCTTGAAAATGCATGGGTGACCCATGAATGATCGCACTTTTTACAAACGCTCAGAGAACAATTGATAAAAAGGTTTATTGTTGGTTGGGAATCCGATGTGAATAGAAGTGTCTGTTTTAGGCAATACAGGGAGTATAAAGCAATCGTTGGAATTGAAACGTATTTGCACACCCTGAACAGAGAGAGAGAGAGAGAGAGAGAGAGAGAGAGAGAGAGAGAGAGAGAGATAAAGAGAGAGAGAGAGAAAGAGAGAGAGAAAGAGAGAGAGAGAGAGAGAAAGAGAGAGAGAGAGAGAGAGAAAGAGAGAGAGAGAGAAAGAGAGAGAAAGAGAAAGAGCGGCAAGAAAGAGAAAAAGAGAGAGAGAGAACAAGAGGAACGTAGAGAAGAGATAGAAAGAGTTGAAAAAGAGAGACAAAGAGCAGAGATGGAGAGAGAACGAGAAGAGTGCCGAGAAAGAGAAGAGAGAGAAAAAGAAGGGAAGAGAGAGAGAAATGGGGAGTGTGACGTTAATTGGTGGTGTGTATATAAATAATCTTTCACCACTGACTATCATATACTACTATCCA
>JAWQFJ010019769.1:25000-29347 GCA_034096865.1 Theodoxus fluviatilis | reverse complement strand
ATTACATAATTATTATTTCCCTTTTCTATTGTCTGTAGCAGACGACGTTTTGGGCCTGTTCTCGATTTCTAAATATAATTACCTCCCCTTACTTGGATACGTATGTCGTCACGGGATTGTGACGTGGAAGAAAAAGGGAGAGTTCTGCAAGGATTTTGTGCCCGAGCAGATTGAGTTGATCTGCGTTCGGTTGGATGGTGTCTGCATAAACCAGGGAGTTGCGGATTGGAGATGGAGGAGGAGGAAGATGAAGAGGATGAAGCTACTAACGATTCGAGGACCAGAATTTCATCGGCCAAGGACTGAAGGAGTGAATCTGAGATGTGTGTAACGGATCGTGCCTGATGCGCTGGTAGGAACAGTCCTGAGGTAAAAGAATTTGAGAGTCTGAGGAGGAGAGTGATACTACTGCGGAGATGGAGGAGGAAGAAGATGAAGAGGAGGACGAAGACCGATGAGATGACTGAAGTTGAGGTGATTGAAGTTGAGGTTATTCAAGACAGTTGAAGTTGATGTTGAAGTTGAGGTTATTCAAGACAGTTGAAGTTGATGTTGAAGTTGGTTGAAATAAAGAAGATAAGAAAATGGAATCAAGCAAGCGCGGTTGTCCCTCGATCTACTCTCGCTCCTCTCGCTCTCGTCCCCTTTCTGTCGACCATATCTGGTCACAGAAAAAATGGCGCTGCGAGCAGGGTCGAACAACCTCAGGACGGCGGGAAGATCCCTCGCGAAGATGGTAACCAGCGATGCTCTCAGGTGCATGCGGGCAGCAAGGAGGAGGGTTCCATCCCATACACGACCAGGTCACCTCAATCGTTTGAAGCTGGCTCACAACAAGGCGGGGAAGCGTCAGGCATGGGCTGCCGCTCAACGAAAACAGCAGTTTGGTGTGTACCAGTGAAGATGACGGTGGCAGTCAACAAGACATATCTGGCAAAGGTGAGCGCGACCGTTCAAAAGGTAACTCCCCTACCCCACCGCCCAGCGATTTTGTCCCCCCTGATGATGAACTGAAGGAGAAGATCAGTAAACAGGTGCAGTTTTACTTTTCGGATGCAAACATATTGAAGGACGCGTTCCTCCTCAAACAGGTTTGGAGGAATAAGATGGGATACGTGAGCATCAAGCTGATAACGTCTTTCAAGAAAGTGAAATCGTTGACTAAGGATTACGTTGTGTGTGCGTACTGTCTGCGTGAGTTTGACAATCTGGAAGTGAAAGAGGAGGGCACGAAAGTTCGTCGCAAGGACCCTCTCCCCGATTACGATGAGACCACTTCATCTCGTACGATCGTCGCTTTTGGTATCCCCACCGAAAACCCTATAAGTAGTGCAATCCATTCGGTTCTTTGAATCCTGATTTTCTGCTGTTGGACTTTTATGATGTGTCTTGTATGATTTTCTTTTCATCATGCATTGTTGTGGTCTGACTTTTTGATGTCATGTTTGCATTGCATGGGATGGATGTGTCTCAGTAACCAATGATTGTTTGGTAACTTTGTAGTTGAGGATTGTTCGCTTGATGTGTCTTGTATGTCAACAATTGGGTTTGCCCCCCTGAACAAGAGTGATTACAGATGATATTCTGTCCGGTTACTAATTCTTTTACTAGACAAACTGTCAGAAAGGATGTTGTCTTAGTGATTGTGGTCTAAAAAACCTAGTAACCTGCAAGCAGTCATTTGAGAGTTGCAGAATAGTGGTTCTGTGGATGTGACATAGTAATTCTGAAGATAACTTACTGGCGCCTTAATTGGACAGTATGTGTATCAGTAGCATAACGCTCAGGAATACTGGTTGTCGAATTAGATGGGGTGGGGTTCCCCAGGGTTGATGGAGTAATTTCGTTGATTTTCGTGCTCATGAGTGCATTTTAAGGATGTTCATGTTGCAAGGAAGGCTTAAATGCCAGCGAAGATTTGCTCGGGTGTTTTCAGAAGATCAGTGGTATCTGCTCTGAATTCTGATGGGATTTCAAAGTGTTTACATGGCAACATTGGTAGCGTTTGTAGGACATGTTACTTTTGTGTATATTTGTACAAATTTGCTTTCTTTTGACCAATTCATGGTTCAAATTTTTTTTAATCTGCTGACGGATTGGTCATTCAAACTTCATTTTTGCGAATGATTTTTTGTGTGTGCTAAATTTATGGAGACCATAAATTCTGGCGGGGAAGATGTGTGACCCCCACAAATGGTTTTCCCTTTATTATTACATAATTATTATTTCCCTTTTCTATTGTCTGTAGCAGACGACGTTTTGGGCCTGTTCTCGATTTCTAAATCTAATTACCTCCCCTTACTTGGATACGTATGTCGTCACGGGATTGTGACGTGGAAGAAAAAGGGAGAGTTCTGCAAGGATTTTGTGCCCGAGCAGATTGAGTTGATCTGCGTTCGGTTGGATGGTGTCTGCATAAACCAGGGAGTTGCGGATTGGAGATGGAGGAGGAGGAAGATGAAGAGGATGAAGCTACTAACGATTCGAGGACCAGAATTTCATCGGCCAAGGACTGAAGGAGTGAATCTGAGATGTGTGTAACGGATCATGCCTGATGCGCTGGTAGGAACAGTCCTGAGGTAAAAGAATTTGAGAGTCTGAGGAGGAGAGTGATACTACTGCGGAGATGGAGGAGGAAGAAGATGAAGAGGAGGACGAAGACCGATGAGATGACTGAAGTTGAGGTGATTGAAGTTGAGGTCATTCAAGACAGTTGAAGTTGATGTTGAAGTTGGTTGAAATAAAGAAGATAAGAAAATGGAATCAAGCGAGCGCGGTTGTCCCTCGATCTACTCTCGCTCCTCTCGCTCTCGTCCCCTTTCTGTCGACCATATCTGGTCACACACACAATAATGACTGATTCCATGAACAAAGCATCAGTCCTTTCACCCTCTCAATACTCAATTAGCTGGACACTCATTTAGCTTTGAGCTTGGTCAAAATATGTCAAGATGCATTGGTCATGCGATCGAATCAATTCGTCTGATAAATATCATACTAGCGGTAATTGCACGTCTGCACCACATCACTCTTCCACATAGTCTCCACGCATCATCTTTCTGCGCAGTGGAAAGGTAGAACGTACTACTTAAAGGCCTTCGCACACGAGGCAACTCCACTCGGGGAACTCGATTGCTCTCCATACATTGCTTCGTGTGCGATGTCGGTTGAAAGCAACTGGCATTCCAAGCAACTTTCTACGCCACCAGCAACTGAGTTGCTCGAGTTTAAACCATTTCTAGTTTTGGGGGCAGTGGCGTGCCACTCTCTGTGAATCCACCAAGAGCCTCGTTCTCGTGTACTCGCGGCTATTGCACATTTAATGGCGGACGTTTTCGCTTCGCACAGAAAACGCTGAATTTGGGGACACTAGAAACACCATCCAAAGAAAATGCAAGCCATGAACAGCATTAATTTATCAAAGCTGTATGTTGAATGGATCTATAGGTCGTGAAAGCTCGTATATTTTAAATTTCGAAATGCAGGTCACACGCAGAACCATGTGTCCGCGAGTCGACGTGTTCGCAACGTGGCGAGAGGTGAAAAATCACAGTGGAAGCGTGTAGTCCTGAGGCCAAGCAGCTCTATCAGCCCTAGAAAAAGGAAGTATCGGCTACAAGTTTAGACCAAAATGTTTTGACATATTTTGAAAGAAGACACCTAGTACATGACAGTTTGAGATACTATTACTTTGCGTAAAATCTAAATAATGAGATTTTTCTGTTTTTGAAATTTGTTTTTCACGCAAACAGGTAAAAAGTTGTTTTTTTTAAATTAAAATTGTGTTTTAACTTTTTTATTTTCCCCGACTAAAGTAAGTAGGCATGTTCAAATATTACAATAATTCATGTATTGGAGTATGTTAGTGATTTTAGGTTTAGTAAGCAATTAATTAAGAATAAAAAACTTGTTTTACTCAAATCATTCGAGTTGCCTCCCTTGATGATAGTCAACATGCGTAGCAATGTGCACACACCACCACCTATTCCTTCTGCACATCTCTTGGTTGCACAATCTCCACACAAACACATTCCCAGACTGAATCAATGGAATCAATGTCTCCTTCAAAATACATATCAGTGTCAGAACCACTACTGTCAGTGTCACTTGTGTGGTCCATGTCTTCCTCCACCAACGCCGACTGTTTGTTCACACACCCAACACATGCACACAGTTGTGTGCATTGCAGAGAGTTGCGGTGGCAGCTGCTAATAAAATATAGTTTGCTGTATAGATTATCCATTTCTCTATTTGTTTGCCAAATTTCAGGTTAAACTAATGTTAAGATCATGGTTAATTTTGTTTCCAAAAAGATCGTTACTAGCATCCACTTTGGTAAGACGCCAT
>JAWQFJ010019769.1:10000-20000 GCA_034096865.1 Theodoxus fluviatilis | reverse complement strand
GTATGAGTGCAGAAGGAAAACAAGGAGATTTTTTCGTATCTTTGAAAAAACACATTATCTAGAAGACAGAACTCGGTATTTTGCAAGTCAAAAAACTACAAGGTCCTTGTTAAATCGAAAATATCATATTATCGAAACTCCAGAGCAGTGGCACTGTCTAATTGCATGAACAACCCGCAAATGTTCTGGAAACAGGTGAAGAGTTTAAGTCTTAAAACTCCAGCATCGTCTAGTATCTCCAAAGAAGAATGGTGGAGTTACCAAGAAAACGTTACAGGACACAAATAATCCAGACATAGATACAGCTAGACAAGACTGCGAAGTAATGCATACAATTTGGGAGGCTGAGCTGAATTCCGAGATAACGGTAGACGAAATAAGATCGGCCATTGACTGCCTGAAGCTTCGGAAAGCAGCCGGGGAGGACCGAGTACTGCCGGAAATGTTAAACACGCCGCCAGTGTCCTGATACCTTCACACACGCCGCCAGTGTCCTGATACCTTCACACACGCCGCCAGTGTTCTGATCCCCTACCTTCACACACACCGCCAGTGTCCTGATACCTTCACACGCGCCGCCAGTGTCCTGATACCTTCACACGCGCCGCCAGTGTCCTGATCCCCTACCTTCACACGCGCCGCCAGTGTCCTGATACCTTCACACACGCCGCCAGTGTCCTGATACCTTCACACGCGCCGCCAGTGTCCTGATACCTTCACACACGCCGCCAGTGTCCTGATACCTTCACACACGCCGCCAGTGTCCTGATACCTTCACACACGCCGCCAGTGTCCTGATACCTTCACACGCGCCGCCAGTGTCCTGATCCCCTACCTTCACACGCGCCGCCAGTGTCCTGATACCTTCACACACGCCGCCAGTGTCCTGATACCTTCACACACACGCCGCCAGTGTCCTGATACCTTCACACACGCCGCCAGTGTCCTGATCCCTACCTTCACACGCGCCGCCAGTGTCCTGATCCCCTACCTTCACACACGCCGCCAGTGTCCTGATCCCTTCACACACGCCGCCAGTGTCCTGATCCCCTACCTTCACACACGCCGCCAGTGTCCTGATCCCCTACCTTCACACACGCCGCCAGTGTCCTGATCCCTTCACACACGCCGCCAGTGTCCTGATCCCCTACCTTCACACACGCCGCCAGTGTCCTGATCCCCTACCTTCACACACGCCGCCAGTGTCCTGATACCTTCCACACACGCCGCCAGTGTCCTGATACCTTCACAGACGCCGCATGTGTGCTGATACCTTCACACACGCCGCCAGTGTCCTGATACCTTCACACACGCCGCCAGTGTCCTGATACCTTCACACACGCCGCCAGTGTCCTGATCCCCTACCTTCACACACGCCGCCAGTGTCCTGATCCCCTACCTTCACACACGCCGCCAGTGTCCTGATACCTTCACACACGCCGCCAGTGTCCTGATACCTTCACACACGCCGCCAGTGTCCTGATACCTTCACACACGCCGCCAGTGTCCTGATACCTTCACACACGCCGCCAGTGTCCTGATACCTTCACACACGCCGCCAGTGTCCTGATACCTTCACACACGCCGCCAGTGTCCTGATACCTTCACACACGCCGCCAGTGTCCTGATCCCCTACCTTCACACACGCCGCCAGTGTCCTGATCCCCTACCTTCACACACGCCGCCAGTGTCCTGATACCTTCACACACGCCGCCAGTGTCCTGATCCCCTACCTTCACACGCGCCGCCAGTGTCCTAATACCTTCACACGCGCCGCCAGTGTCCTGATACCTTCACACACGCCGCCAGTGTCCTGATACCTTCACACACGCCGCCAGTGTCCTGATACCTTCACACACGCCGCCAGTGTCCTAATACCTTCACACGCGCCGCCAGTGTCCTGATACCTTCACACACGCCGCCAGTGTCCTGATACCTTCACACACGCCGCCAGTGTCTGATACCTTCACACACGCCGCCAGTGTCCTAATACCTTCACACGCGCCGCCAGTGTCCTAATACCTTCACACGCGCCGCCAGTGTCCTGATACCTTCACACGCGCCGCCAGTGTCCTGATCCCCTACCTTCACACACGCCGCCAGTGTCCTGATACCTTCACACACGCCGCCAGTGTCCTGATACCTTCACACGCGCCGCCAGAGGTCCTGATCCCCTACCTTCACACACGCCGCCAGTGTCCTAATCACCTCCACACGCGCCGCCAGTGTCCTGATCCCTACCTTCACACGCGCCGCAGTGTCCTGATAACCTTCACGCAGCGCCGACCGCGCCAGTGTCCTGAATCCCTTACCTTCACACACGCCGCCAGTGTCCTCATCCCCTACCTTCACACACCCGCCAGTGTCCTGATACCTTCACACTCACGCCGCCAGTGCCCTGATACCTTCACACGTGCCGCCAGTGTCCCGATACCTTCAAGAGCACATGCCGCCATGTCCTTCACAGTTATGATCAGTTTCAGTCCTTAGAAACCGGAGGATGGGTTTGTTGAGTGCACCACCTGATGATCTTTCGACTAATCTTCCTCCATCGATCTCTACATCCTCTGTGTGCCTCTGTGGTCGCAAAGGTCAAGCCTGTCCACCTCTTTTGATTTTGTCTTTTCCCACCTCTTTCTCTGCCTGCCTCTCCTTCTCGCTCACCTGGGTACGGCGTAACCTTGCAGGATGTCCTTGGTCCAGCCCACTGCCTTCTTGACAACGTGACCGTACATTCAGCTTTCTCTGCTTTTTCTACGATTGAGAGGCTAGGTCTTCGTATACTGTCCAATTCCTCTCCTTGATCCTGTTTCTGACTTCCTCTTCGTGACATGGTCTTTATTATGAGATGTTCCGAATCTGTCGTAGCATCTCATTTCCAGGCTTGTATCCGTCTCTGTATTCAGATGTGAGTGTCCAGGACATCGCATGCATACAAGAATATGGAGATGGCCAGCGTGCGCATGAGCCTGATCTTCGACGCGAGAGTGATATTTCTGTCAACAAAACGCCATATTGGCTTCAACTTTGCCAATGCTGATGCTGCTGTTGTCTGTGCTATTTTCTGGACAGTATAATCTGGTTTTTGCTGACCCTTCAATCAGTCACGATAATATCCAGGTATTTTGAAGTTGTTCACAGCTTCCAGTTTTTTGGCCCCTTCGATCACCTTTTGGATTCCATTTTTTGAAGCCCCGAGGATTGGTCGTCATCACCTTGGTCTTCTCGGTGCTGATTCTCTATGCCGATATGCCTGTGGGTCTTGTCCAGGTGCTCGACAAGACTAGTCAGCTCCTCTTCACTTCCTGCTAATCCATCAATGTCATCAGCAAAACGTAAGTTGGTGATCTTTCTGCCACAGATGCTTATTGATCCTTTCGTGGATCGCTAGGTCATCATCCATTACCTTTCGAGGAAGAGGTTGAAGAGTGTGGGGAGAGTAGACAAGCCCTGTCTGACTCCGACCGTTTGTCGAACCATTCGTGCGCTGTGTGGTACCGATTAAACAGGACAACTGGTACCCCTACCTTTCTCACACCCCGCACTCGTCCCTGATACCCTAACTCTCATACGCTGTTTCATGCAGTGTTTGATAAAGACCTCTTTCTCACTCAGTGGCAGCAGTCTGTGATTTTACCGATCCAAGCAACTACGGAGGTATTTCCTTGACTAGCAAACTGAGCAATGTTTGTGTCTATGTGATGAATGATAGATTACAAGAATGGACAGACGAGAACGGTCTGATTGGAGAAGAGCAAGCAGGTTTTCGAGGAGGGTACTGCACGACGGACAACATTTTTATTATACATTGTATCATTGAAAGATATCTTGGAAGGAGAAAAACGGTATACTGCGTTTATTGATTTTCGAAGAGCCTTTGACACTGTCAAAAGAGAAGTACTCTTTGCAATTTTACAACGCAATGGTGAAAATGGCAAAATGCATAGAATTTGACTGTCCAGGTACAGTGCAGTGCAAAGCTGTGTACACTTTTGTGGTGGGTACACTGATTATTTTGCATGTACTTCAGGCGTGAAACAGCTGTGTACACTTTTGTGGTGGGTACACTGATTATTTTGCATGTACTTCAGGCGTGAAACAGCTGTGTACACTTTTGTGGTGGGTACACTGATTATTTTGCATGTACTTCAGGCGTGAAACAGCTGTGTACACTTTTGTGGTGGGTACACTGATTATTTTGCATGTACTTCAGGCGTGAAACAGCTGTGTACACTTTTGTGGTGGGTACACTGATTATTTTGCATGTACTTCAGGCGTGAAACAGCTGTGTACACTTTTGTGGTGGGTACACTGATTATTTTGCATGTACTTCAGGCGTGAAACAGCTGTGTACACTTTTGTGGTGGGTACACTGATTATTTTGCATGTACTTCAGGCGTGAAACAGCTGTGTACACTTTTGTGGTGGGTACACTGATTATTTTGCATGTACTTCAGGCGTGAAACAGCTGTGTACACTTTTGTGGTGGGTACACTGATTATTTTGCATGTACTTCAGGCGTGAAACAGCTGTGTACACTTTTGTGGTGGGTACACTGATTATTTTGCATGTACTTCAGGCGTGAAACAGCTGTGTACACTTTTGTGGTGGGTACACTGATTATTTTGCATGTACTTCAGGCGTGAAACAGCTGTGTACACTTTTGTGGTGGGTACACTGATTATTTTGCATGTACTTCAGGCGTGAAACAGCTGTGTACACTTTTGTGGTGGGTACACTGATTATTTTGCATGTACTTCAGGCGTGAAACAGCTGTGTACACTTTTGTGGTGGGTACACTGATTATTTTGCATGTACTTCAGGCGTGAAACAGCTGTGTACACTTTTGTGGTGGGTACACTGATTATTTTGCATGTACTTCAGGCGTGAAACAGCTGTGTACACTTTTGTGGTGGGTACACTGATTATTTTGCATGTACTTCAGGCGTGAAACAGCTGTGTACACTTTTGTGGTGGGTACACTGATTATTTTGCATGTACTTCAGGCGTGAAACAGCTGTGTACACTTTTGTGGTGGGTACACTGATTATTTTGCATGTACTTCAGGCGTGAAACAGCTGTGTACACTTTTGTGGTGGGTACACTGATTATTTTGCATGTACTTCAGGCGTGAAACAGCTGTGTACACTTTTGTGGTGGGTACACTGATTATTTTGCATGTACTTCAGGCGTGAAACAGCTGTGTACACTTTTGTGGTGGGTACACTGATTATTTTGCATGTACTTCAGGCGTGAAACAGCTGTGTACACTTTTGTGGTGGGTACACTGATTATTTTGCATGTACTTCAGGCGTGAAACAGCTGTGTACACTTTTGTGGTGGGTACACTGATTATTTTGCATGTACTTCAGGCGTGAAACAGCTGTGTACACTTTTGTGGTGGGTACACTGATTATTTTGCATGTACTTCAGGCGTGAAACAGCTGTGTACACTTTTGTGGTGGGTACACTGATTATTTTGCATGTACTTCAGGCGTGAAACAGCTGTGTACACTTTTGTGGTGGGTACACTGATTATTTTGCATGTACTTCAGGCGTGAAACAGCTGTGTACACTTTTGTGGTGGGTACACTGATTATTTTGCATGTACTTCAGGCGTGAAACAGCTGTGTACACTTTTGTGGTGGGTACACTGATTATTTTGCATGTACTTCAGGCGTGAAACAGCTGTGTACACTTTTGTGGTGGGTACACTGATTATTTTGCATGTACTTCAGGCGTGAAACAGCTGTGTACACTTTTGTGGTGGGTACACTGATTATTTTGCATGTACTTCAGGCGTGAAACAGCTGTGTACACTTTTGTGGTGGGTACACTGATTATTTTGCATGTACTTCAGGCGTGAAACAGCTGTGTACACTTTTGTGGTGGGTACACTGATTATTTTGCATGTACTTCAGGCGTGAAACAGCTGTGTACACTTTTGTGGTGGGTACACTGATTATTTTGCATGTACTTCAGGCGTGAAACAGCTGTGTACACTTTTGTGGTGGGTACACTGATTATTTTGCATGTACTTCAGGCGTGAAACAGCTGTGTACACTTTTGTGGTGGGTACACTGATTATTTTGCATGTACTTCAGGCGTGAAACAGCTGCAAGTGCTCCCCGATCCATTATTTCTTACTAAGCAGGTCGACGCATCCACACCGAAGCATGTGTTGACATTGTGTACAAAGCTAGTTTTACCTGATGCCATGAACACGATGCATTTAAAATGGATTTTTGTTATGTACACACTGTTCAGATTAAATTGCTTTATTTTTGTGAACGAGGAAATGCGTGTCGACGTACGCCAGGGTTTCACGAGTTTGGTGGGGAAAGAGCGCGCTGAGGCTCGAGCGAGAGCGTAAAATCATGTCAACACAAACGATGGCAACACATGCTTCGGCGTGGATGCGTCGACCTGCATTCCATTTGTAAAATGTAGGAGCTTTCACGACCTATTGATGAATTCAGCATACAGCTTTGATAAATTAATGCTGTTCATGGCTTACATTTTCTTTGGAGGGGGCTCTAGAATCCCGAAATATAGCGTTTTCTGTGCGAACCGGAGACAAGTCCGCCATTGAATTGTGCAAATAGTTGGCTACTCAGCCGTGTAGTGATGATACAGAGCACCACTAAATTCTGGGTTGTTTAGTGGCCAACGTAGGAGGTAACTACGCGTAGACAGCTTTCATGCACACCTTACTTCGCAATTTAGTAGCAAACTTCCGATTTAGTTGCCAACAACCGTGTAGTAAGTTCATATGCACCCCACCACAGAGCCCTGAGGGACTCCGTACTTGAGAGATGTAGGATCAGAAGCAAAACCCGAGATCGAAACAGTCTGTCTACGTTCTGAGAGATATGAATGCAGGAAGGAGAGTAAGCAAGACAAAAGTTTTCCACCGAGCAAGGCAAACACTGCACCACAGGAGTTTTCCACCGAGCAAGGCAAACACTACGCATAACAGGAGCCTTCCATTCTACAAGGCAAAGACCACACATAACAAAGTTACGTGGAGAGTTTCCGTCGGCCTAGAACTAGAGAGATTCAGGGCGAAGACGCCTTCTGCCTTCCTTCATTCCGGGTGATCCGGTGGTGTGGAACAGAGCAACTATCGCGTCATGGCGGCTACCCGCACGGCCAGCCTACTTCTTCTCGCCTTCCTTTCCTTGCTCCAGGTAAGTGTCAGTCCCCTGTGCTTGTTCTGTGTCCTCTGTGTGTGTTCTGTGTCCTCTGTGTGTGTTCTGTGTCCTCTGTGTGTGTTCTGTGTCCTCTGTGTGTGTTCTGTGTCCTCTGTGTGTGTTCTGTGTCCTTTGTGTGTGTTCTGTGTCATCTGTGCTTGTTCTGTGTCCTCTGTGTGTGTGTGTGTGTGTGTGTGTGTGTGTGTGTGTGTGTGTGTGTGTGTGTGTGTGTGTGTGTGTGTGTGTGTGTGTGTCCTCTGTGTTTGACACGAAAAGACTCGTGGCTACAGTGCTGACGCCATACCCCTACACCCCTGTCTTTCATACCAGTAAAACAACCAGTAAAACAACAAGTGAAACAACCAGCAGTAAAACAACCAGTGAAACAACCAGTGAAACAGCCAGTAAAACAACCAGTAAAACAACCAGTAAAACAACCAATGAAACAACCAGTGAAACAACCAGTAAAACAACCAGTGAAACAACCAGTAAAACAACCAGTAAAACAACCAGTAATACAACCAATGAAACAACCAGTAAAACAACCAGTGAAACAACCAGTGAAACAACCAGTAAAACAACCAGTAAAACAACCAATGAAACAACCAGTGAAACAACCAGTAAAACAACCAGTAAAACAACCAGTAAAACAACCAGTAAAACAACCAGTAAAACAACCAGTAAAACAACCAGTAAAACAACCAGTAAAACAGCCAGTGAAACAACCAGTGAAACAACCAGTAAAACAACCAGTAAAACAACCAGTAAAACAACCAGTAAAACAACCAGTAAAACAACCAGTAAAACAACCAGTAAAACAACCAGTAAAACAACCAGTGAAACAACCAGTAAAACAACCAGTGAAACAACCAGTGAAACAACCAGTGAAACAGCCAGTAAAACAGCCAGTAAAACAACCAGTGAAACAACCAGTGAAACAACCAGTAAAACAACCAGTGAAACAACCAGTGAAACAACCAGTGAAACAACCAGTGAAACAACCAGTAAAACAACCAGTGAAACAACCAGTGAAACAACCAGTAAAACAACCAGTAAAACAGTCAGTAAAACAACCAGTAAAACAACCAGTGAAACAACCAGTGAAACAACCAGTGAAACAACCAGTAAAACAACCAGTGAAACAACCAGTGAAACAACCAGTAAAACAACCAGTGAAACAACCAGTGAAACAACCAGTGAAACAACCAGTGAAACAACCAGTAAAACTGCCAGTAAAACAACCAGTAAAACTGCCAGTAAAACAACCAGTAAAACAACCAGTGAAACAACCAGTAAAACAACCAGTGAAACAACCAGTGAAACAACCAGTGAAACAGTCAGTAAAACAGCCAGTAAAACAGTCAGTAAAACAGCCAGTAAAACAACCAGTGAAACAACCAGTAAAACAACCAGTAAAACAACCAGTAAAACAGTCAGTAAAACAACCAGTGAAACAACCAGTAAAACAACCAGTGAAACAACCAGTGAAACAACCAGTAAAACAACCAGTAAAACAGCCAGTAAAACAGCCAGTAAAACAACCAGTAAAACAGTCAGTAAAACAACCAGTGAAACAACCAGTAAAACAACCAGTGAAACAACCAGTAAAACAACCAGTAAAACAGTCAGTAAAACAACCAGTGAAACAACCAGTAAAACAACCAGTGAAACAACCAGTAAAACAACCAGTAAAACAGTCAGTAAAACAACCAGTGAAACAGTCAGTAAAACAACCAGTGAAACAACCAGTGAAACAGCCAGTAAAACAACCAGTAAAACAGTCAGTAAAACAACCAGTGAAACAACCAGTAAAACAACCAGTAAAACAACCAGTGAAACAACCAGTAAAACAACCAGTGAAACAACCAGTAAAACAGTCAGTAAAACAACCAGTGAAACAACCAGTGAAACAACCAGTAAAACAACCAGTGAAACAACCAGTGAAACAGTCAGTAAAACAGCCAGTAAAACAACCAGTAAAACAGCCAGTAAAACAACCAGTAAAACAACCAGTGAAACAGTCAGTAAAACAACCAGTAAAACAACCAGTGAAACAGTCAGTAAAACAGCCAGTAAAACAACCAGTAAAACAGCCAGTAAAACAACCAGTAAAACAACCAGTAAAACAGTCAGTAAAACAGCCAGTAAAACAACCAGTAAAACAACCAGTGAAACAACCAGTGAAACAACCAGTGAAACAACCAGTAAAACAACCAGTAAAACAACCAGTAAAACAACCAGTAAAACAACCAGTGAAACAACCAGTGAAACAACCAGTAAAACAACCAGTAAAACAACCAGTAAAACAGCCAGTAAAACAGCCAGTAAAACAACCAGTAAAACAACCAGTGAAACAACCAGTGAAACAACCAGTGAAACAGTCAGTAAAACAGCCAGTGAAACAGCCAATGAAACAACCAGTGAAACAACCAGTAAAACAACCAGTAAAACAACCAGTAAAACAACCAGTAAAACAACCAGTAAAACAACCAGTGAAACAGTCAGTGAAACAACCAGTAAAACAACCAGTAAAACAACCAGTAAAACAACCAGTAAAACAGCCAGTAAAACAACCAGTAAAACAACCAGTGAAACAGCCAATGAAACAACCAGTGAAACAACCAGTAAAACAACCAGTAAAACAACCAGTAAAACAACCAGTGAAACAACCAGTAAAACAACCAGTAAAACAACCAGTAAAACAACCAGTAAAACAACCAGTAAAACAGCCAGTAAAACAGCCAGTAAAACAACCAGTGAAACAGCCAATGAAACAACCAGTGAAACAACCAGTGAAACAACCAGTA
>JAWQFJ010019769.1:0-5000 GCA_034096865.1 Theodoxus fluviatilis | reverse complement strand
GAATTACAGATACACCCTTAGTAGGGCAATCGTGGTGTCTATGCACTGTACAAAGGTCATCGCAACAGCTCAATCTGATGGGCAACTTTGAAACCACCGAGCCTGACGTCAGCCCGACCAAAGACACTATCTATCTGGCCCGACGTATCATGTGCGCAGAGCATGCTGGGTGGTGAGTGATGCAGAGCAAAGAGGAGACACACTCGATGCCTCGTTAATCTTGGACAGAGGAGCGAACTCTGTACAGACACGGACGTTGGGTTTTCTGCAGTCCTTTTTACCCCTTCTTCTTTCATTGCTTCGCGGGTTTGAAAAGGGCGTTGCCACTCGGAGACATCCGCATTGGGCGGTAAAACCGGTCGGAAGTGTTCCCCCCCACTGATCTTCAAACAATGAATCTGCTCTCTTTACGTAGGAATCATGTTGTGGCTACCATGACTTCTTCCACTATTTTCACCAACCCCAGTCGTCAAAAAACAAACACACAGACTTGGCAACATCATTCAAGACAATGTCAGGATAATTGTGTGTGTGTGTGTGTGTGTGTGTGTGTGTGTGTGTCTGTGTCTATGCACGTGTGTGTGTGTGTGTGTGTAGGTGTGTGTGTAGGTGTGTGTGTATGCACGTGTGTGTGTGTGTCTCTACGTGTGTGTGTATGTACGTGTGTGTGTGTACGTGTGTGTGTGTGTACGCGTGTGTGTGTATGTACGTGTGTGTGTGTGTGTACGTGTGTGTGTGTACGTGTGTGTGTGTAGATGTGTGTACGTGTGTGAACGTGTGTGTGTGTGTGTGTGTGTGTGTGTGTGTGTGTGAACGTGTGTGTGTGTGTGTGAATGTGTGTGTGTATGTGTGTGTGTTTGTGTGTGTGTGTGTGTGTGAATGCGTGGGTTTTTTATGTTAGCGTGTGTATGTGTTTGTATGTGTATATTTTTGTGCGTGAAAAGCAAGGAGTCTTTTGACATTCAGACTGGCAGCTCAATAATCTCGCCTCAAAGACGCTGCAAGCAAGGCCGAGGACAAGCGACTTCGGGAAAACCTCGTCAGTGGCACGGTGACCTAAGCCATTAATATGTGTCGACTCGAGACACATTTCCTCTGCCCAGGCCATGAACTGCAGCGAGATTTCACAATTACCGTAGTTTTTGCTATGCTAGACTGACCTACACAGCTCAAAGTGCTCCGTGTATTGTAATGAGGTGTGTGTCGTCCTGTCATGAGGTGTGTATCGTCCTGTCATGAGGTGTGTATCGTCCTGTCATGAGGTGTGTGTCGTCCTGTCATGAGGTGTGCATCGTCCTGTCATGAGGTGTGTGTCGTCCTGTCATGAGGTGTGTGTCGTCCTGTCATGAGGTGTGTATCGTCCTGTCATGAGGTGTGTGTCGTCCTGTCATGAGGTGTGTGTCGTCCTGTCATGAGGTGTGTGTCGTCCTGTCATGAGGTGTGTGTCGTCCTGTCATGAGGTGTGTGTCGTCCTGTCATGAGGTGTCTGTCATGAGGTGTGTGTCGTCCTGTCATGAGGTGTCTGTCATGAGGTGTGTGTCGTCCTGTCATGAGGTGTGTGTCGTCCTGTCATGAGGTGTGTGTCGTCCTGTCATGAGGTGTGTATCGTCCTGTCATGAGGTGTGTGTCGTCCTGTCATGAGGTGTCTGTCATGAGGTGTGTGTCGTCCTGTCATAAGGTGTGTGTCGTCCTGTCATGAGGTGTGTGTCGTCCTGTCATGAGGTGTGTGTCGTCCTGTCATGAGGTGTGTGTCGTCCTGTCATGAGGTGTGTGTCGTCCTGTCATGAGGTGTGTGTCGTCCTGTCATGAGGTGTGTATCGTCCTGTCATGAGGTGTCTGTCATGAGGTGTGTGTCGTCCTGTCATGAGGTGTGTGTCGTCCTGTCATGAGGTGTCTGTCATGAGGTGTGTGTCGTCCTGTCATGAGGTGTGTGTCGTCCTGTCATGAGGTGTGCGTCGCCCTGTCATGAGGTGTGTATCGTCCTGTCATGAGGTGTGTGTCGTCCTGTCATGAGGTGTGTATCGTCCTGTCATGAGGTGTGTGTCGTCCTGTCATGAGGTGTGTGTCGTCCTGTCATGAGGTGTGTATCGTCCTGTCATGAGGTGTGTGTCGTCCTGTCATGAGGTGTGTATCGTCCTGTCATGAGGTGTGTGTCGTCCAGTCGTGAGGTGTGTGTCGTCCTGTCATGAGGTGTGTGTCGTCCTGTCATGAGGTGTGTGTCGTCCTGTGATGAGGTGTGTGTCGTCCTGTCATGAGGTGTCTGTCATGAGGTGTGTGTCGTCCTGTCATGAGGTGTGTGTCGTCCTGTCATGAGGTGTGTATCGTCCTGTCATGAGGTGTGTGTCGTCCTGTCATGAGGTGTGTATCGTCCTGTCATGAGGTGTGTGTCGTCCTGTCATGAGGTGTGTGTCGTCCTGTCATGAGGTGTGTATCGTCCTGTCATGAGGTGTGTGTCGTCCTGTGATGAGGTGTGTGTCGTCCTGTCATGAGGTGTCTGTCATGAGGTGTGTGTCGTCCTGTCATGAGGTGTGTGTCGTCCTGTCATGAGGTGTGTGTCGTCCTGTCATGAGGTGTGTCTCGTCCTGTCATGAGGTGTGTGTCGTCCTGTCATGAGGTGTGTGTCGTCCTGTCATGAGGTGTGTGTCATGAGGTGTGTGTCGTCCTGTCATGAGGTGTGTGTCGTCCTGTCATGAGGTGTGTATCGTCCTGTCATGAGGTGTCTGTCATGAGGTGTGTGTCATGAGGTGTCTGTCATGAGGTGTCTGTCATGAGGTGTGTGTCATGAGGTGTCTGTCATGAGGTGTCTGTCATGAGGTGTGTGTCATGAGGTGTGTATCGTCCTGTCATGAGGTGTGTGTCGTCCTGTCATGAGGTGTGTGTCGTCCTGTCATGAGGTGTCTGTCATGAGGTGTGTGTCGTCCTGTCATGAGGTGTGTGTCATGAGGTGTGTGTCGTCCTGTCATGAGGTGTGTGTCGTCCTGTCATGAGGTGTGTGTCTGTCATGAGGTGTGTATCGTCCTGTCATGAGGTGTGTGTCGTCCTGTCATGAGGTGTGTGTCGTCCTGTCATGAGGTGTCTGTCATGAGGTGTGTGTCGTCCTGTCATGAGGTGTGTGTCATGAGGTGTGTGTCGTCCTGTCATGAGGTGTCTGTCATGAGGTGTGTCTCGTCCTGTCATGAGGTGTGTGTCGTCCTGTCATGAGGTGTCTGTCATGAGGTGTGTGTCGTCCTGTCATGAGGTGTGTGTCGTCCTGTCATGAGGTGTGTGTCGTCCTGTCATGAGGTGTCTGTCATGAGGTGTGTATCGTCCTGTCATGAGGTGTGTGTCGTCCTGTCATGAGGTGTGTGTCGTCCTGTCATGAGGTGTGTATCGTCCTGTCATGAGGTGTGTGTCGTCCTGTCATGAGGTGTGTGTCGTCCTGTCATGAGGTGTGTGTCGTCCTGTCATGAGGTGTGTGTCGTCCTGTCATGAGGTGTGTGTCGTCCTGTCATGAGGTGTGTATCGTCCTGTCATGAGGTGTGTGTCGTCCTGTCATGAGGTGTGTGTCGTCCTGTCATGAGGTGTGTGTCGTCCTGTCATGAGGTGTGTGTCGTCCTGTCATGAGGTGTGTGTCGTCCTGTGATGAGGTGTGTATCGTCCTGTCATGAGGTGTGTGTCGTCCTGTCATGAGGTGTGTGTCGTCCTGTCATGAGGTGTGTGTCGTCCTGTCATGAGGTGTGTGTCGTCCTGTCATGAGGTGTGTGTCGTCCTGTCATGAGGTGTGTGTCATGAGGTGTGTGTCGTCCTGTCATGAGGTGTCTGTCATGAGGTGTGTGTCGTCCTGTCATGAGGTGTGTATCGTCCTGTCATGAGGTGTGCATCGTCCTGTCATGAGGTGTGCATCGTCCTGTCATGAGGTGTGTGTCGTCCTGTCATGAGGTGTGTGTCGTCCTGTCATGAGGTGTCTGTCCTGAGGTGTGTGTCGTCCTGTCATGAGGTGTGTGTCGTCCTGTCATGAGGTGTGTGTCGTCCTGTCATGAGGTGTGTGTCGTCCTGTCATGAGGTGTGTGTCGTCCTGTCATGAGGTGTGTGTCGTCCTGTCATGAGGTGTGCATCGTCCTGTCATGAGGTGTGTGTCGTCCTGTCATGAGGTGTGTGTCATGAGGTGTGTGTCGTCCTGTCATGAGGTGTCTGTCATGAGGTGTGTGTCGTCCTGTCATGAGGTGTGTGTCATGAGGTGTGTGTCGTCCTGTCATGAGGTGTCTGTCATGAGGTGTGTGTCGTCCTGTCATGAGGTGTGCATCGTCCTGTCATGAGGTGTGTGTCGTCCTGTCATGAGGTGTGTGTCGTCCTGTCATGAGGTGTGTGTCATGAGGTGTGTGTCGTCCTGTCATGAGGTGTGTGTCGTCCTGTCATGAGGTGTGTGTCGTCCTGTCATGAGGTGTGTGTCGTCCTGTCATGAGGTGTGTGTCGTCCTGTCATGAGGTGTCTGTCATGAGGTGTGTATCGTCCTGTCATGAGGTGTGTGTCGTCCTGTCATGAGGTGTGTATCGTCCTGTCATGAGGTGTGTATCGTCCTGTCATGAGGTGTGTGTCGTCCTGTCATGAGGTGTGTGTCGTCCTGTCATGAGGTGTGTGTCGTCCTGTCATGAGGTGTGTGTCGTCCTGTCATGAGGTGTGTGTCGTCCTGTCATGAGGTGTGTGTCGTCCTGTCATGAGGTGTGTGTCGTCCTGTCATGAGGTGTGTGTCGTCCTGTCATGAGGTGTGTGTCGTCCTGTCATGAGGTGTGTGTCGTCCTGTCATGAGGTGTGCATCGTCCTGTCATGAGGTGTCTGTCATGAGGTGTGTGTCGTCCTGTCATGAGGTGTCTGTCATGAGGTGTGTGTCGTCCTGTCATGAGGTGTGTGTCGTCCTGTCATGAGGTGTGTGTCGTCCTGTCATGAGGTGTGTGTCGTCCTGTCATGAGGTGTGTGTCGTCCTGTCATGAGGTGTGTATCGTCCTGTCATGAGGTGTGTGTCG
>JAWQFJ010019763.1:0-34469 GCA_034096865.1 Theodoxus fluviatilis | reverse complement strand
CAGGTTCAACCTCAGAATGGAAGTACCCTTTCTAGACCTTGGAGAAGTGAGAAATTTGGATATGTGGAAGATGTTCATGTCAGATAATGATTATTAAGATTTGGAGGATTCAGGTCAAGGTCATTCTGACAAAAATGGCTGCCATGTCTAAAAATAGTAACTCTTTCACTGGTGATAATCTCAGAACTGATAATAGATAGAATTCTGCAATTTTAACCACATATAGTATGACTATAGAGCTGAATTGTGAACTAAAAGCTAAGGTTTATACAATATACCTTAATATTCATGATTTTTTAATGATTTTGTGTAAAATTTCAGCTTCCGTAACACCCAAAGTGAAAGCAATTTTTGCATTTTCTCACTGATAAATTGACCTATAAACTCAATTGTAGATCAGATTAAAATTATGTATTTGCTAAAGAAGTCTACCAAGTTTCAAGGTGATTGCTTTAGTAGTTTTTGAGAATATACAAAGTAAAGTTGAGTCCTGAACTGAAAAAACCGAAACAGAGAAAATTTGATTTAAAGTCTTTATTGATCAATATCTACCTAATGCAAAGAGTGAAAAGCATGGTATTGCTACATATTCATTTTCCAACTACCTAGAAGAAGTACACAACATTTCAACATGATAACTCAAGTAGTTTTCTTGTAGGACTGTACATTGTTCAGTGATTTGGCCCTCTCACCGAAAACATGAATTACATGAAACTGGAAAACCTCCATCAAATTCTCTTTACATGAAGATTGCTAGATTCAGTGTCCCCCAGGCTGGTAGTCATCATCACCCTTCTGTGTGGCACCCTGAGAGAGTCTTTTGGACCTTCTCATTGCTTTTGCTTTTGAAGTGCTTTCTTGGAGAGATGACTTCACCCTTGTGGCATCTAGTGCCCGAAAGCCAGCCTCTACATACCCCCCACATTGCAGTTTCAGAGACCTGAAAACTGGCAGCCTCCCTACCTCTCCCTCATTGAAAACAATGACAGCATCATAGGCAGCCAGTTCCAGCCTTTTTCTTCCTACAAAGATAGTCTTGGGACATTTAGCCCAGACCAGGCTGTGGAGGGTTTCATTGGGATTCTGTGTGCCACCATGGGCACAGGCTTCTAACAGTGTTTTGTCTGTGAGGGCAGTGAATACTGGCTCTATCTTCTCTAGTACAAACATGGGGAAGGCATTTTTGTTTGCCTTTTCATCATTTCCCTGTTTGGATGGACACCAGTTTCCGCAATCACTGTGATCTTTCTTCCTATGTTTCCACACAGCCCACACTGCACTGCTCATCCCCTCAACATTTCCTGGATTTGCCCTTATTGCTGCACCATAATGGCCTTGAATCTGTCTGATAGCTTTCTGTGTCAACCCTGCTTTCCCCCCAATCCCCTTGTACTTCTTTCCCTTTTCTTCAAACTCTTGATTTTTGCATTCTTTCACCTTATCCATCAACCGCTTCCCCATCCTTTTTTGCACGTGGCCACAACATTCCAATTTTCTGATTTCCTTCCCTTCATAGATAGGTGGATCTGCAGTGTGCACTGTGTGGAAACTCTTGGAGTCCCCATCCCCAAGGTAGCCTGTGTATTTGAGACCATACTGCTGTTCTGATCTTCTAAAAATCTCCAACATACCTGCTGGTTCCATGCTCCCCGAAGACCCTTTGTGATTCTTCATGCATTTTTCTGCATGTGTTTGTTGCCAATCCTTGAACTCTCTTTCTCCCAATCTCTTTTTGGACTTGGCACAAGCATCACAGTAATTGCTGGAAACATGGATATCCAGAACTTTTGCAGGACCTTTGGGATTCACAGAAAGTACAGTTGATATACCATTCTTGCTGACAAAGCCCCGTCTCTGCCAAGTGCCATCACAAGACACAGTGGCTTCATCACCAGGCAGAGCACTAGACAGTTCTTGTGCTGCTAATTTCATTGTGTTCTTTGCCACTTCCTTTGTGGCAGCAGCAATCTTGTCTCTCTGCTTTGCAAATGTCTGAGCACTAACTGGTGGAGGCATGTTCATATTTTGGAGGAACCTCTTCCCCTTCCGATAGTGACATCCAATGCTGAATGTTGCAGCTGCAAAGCGAAGATTAGTGTCCTCAGCACTGGACTTCAGAACAGACACATTTTCACAAATGTCACATGTGAAAGTCACCGTGGTGGAAACCCCCTGTCTTGTTTCAGAAACAGTGCATGCAGTGTTCTTGCATTCTTTACATGGGAGATCTTTGATGAAATCTACTAGTAAAGTAATATCCATCAGTCTATATCCATACAGTTCATCTCCAGGAGGCCTACCCACTGCGGATGTAGAGGCTGCTTCACCAAGTTTCTGGGATGAAGCAGTTTGTGGCACATCTTCAGTTTCAGCAGTCTTCCTCTTTATCAAGGGCCCAGTGAATCGGTTTCCATGAAATTTTCTTTTTCCATTTCTGCTCATGTTGATGCGGCATCGACCTGAAAACAATTACATACAATATGTAGTTTCAGAGCCAGTCCAACTATTTGAAGTCATTTCATCACTACTGTTCATTGAATACAAAGATTTCTCAAACAAGCAATGCGAGATGTACAGCAAAGAGCTGAATACTCTCTCAAGTCTCTGCACATTCATCTTCGGCAAATGTAAACAAATCAACTTGCTCGTTGAGATCGGCTCTGTGGCCGCTGAAAGTGATCTCGATCTGTTGATTTACATCAATCTGACACAAGAAATCAGTAATACACTATACATTTACAAGTTTACGGGAACATACCTTCATATATGCTTGTTTTCCGTCGAAAAATCAGCAGTAGTGAGTCGAAATAACGATCGCAGGGAAGCGAGGCGTGTTGGAGGCGGAAATTCAAACAGCTCGAGCCTCACTCTAAGCTGCGCTCCGATTGGCTGGTTCCTTCCCTCTCCCATATGGTCCATAGTTAAGCGAACCAATCAGATTGAAGGTTTTGAATGCATAGAGTGATAACAGTTCTTACAAAAAGGATCCAAAATGCTGCGAAATAGTGAAAAAATTATTGAAATCGGTCGATTAGTTTTTGAGATACAAGCATTTTAAATTATGAATATTTAATGAAGTATTTATTTTGAAACTCCTCTTGCATAAATTGAGTATTTAAACGTATTTAGAGACAGATTTGGTAAATGAAACTCGCTGACATCGTTTATGAATACACAGAGCTTGTGACGAACTAAAAAAGAGATTTTGGTGTATTTTGATGAAAGTTCATGTTTTTGATGGTTGAACCTGGCCTTAAGTGCTGCAGGTGCTGTGAGGCACAGGCATGTCGGAACCCAGCTGCAGGAAGCAAGCACATCAGGCATGGTGGCGAAGATTGCTGGCTGAGGGACGCCAGGGTGGGAGAAAGCCATCTGCCAGTGTTGGCGCTGTCTGCCACCGCCAGAGAGGACGCGCCAGTGAACACATGTCCGCGTTGGTGAGCTTGCACCGCGGTAGGGAAGCCGAGCCGGTCTAAAGCAGGTGTGAATAACGCAAGCCACTTGCAATAACGCAGGTGATCTTCCTCCCAGGAAGACCTTTCCCCCGCCTGGGCACACAGCCCTTGACGATGTCGTCATGGATGAAGTGGCACTCAGGTGATCAAAGACTTCACGTGCTGTCTGGTGATCTGGCCATCCTTGCCGAGTCTTCTAGAAGCAGCCAAGTCCTCTGTCGGATCATCTTTGCCTTTGTGTGCCCTCCCCCCCCCCCCCCCTCCTCCCCATCCACCCCTTCTCTCACTCCTCCCCCCCCCCATCTCTTCCCATCCACTCCACTCCCTCCCATCCACCCCACTCCCTCCCAAAGATGGTATACACTTTCTGTTACACTGTCCTGTGTACAACGGCTAGCGTACATATTATCTACTTTCAGACTATGGACATAGAAATGAGAAAATCTTTATCCGCGTTTTAAGTGATGTAGATGACCACAGTGTTCTGTCACTTTCTTAGTACCTTCATTTTGCACTTAGACGTCATGATTCTGCGGATGCAGCCATGAATTGCCTGACCTGAAATGCATGCCATTTCCATTCAGTCCCCTTCGTTATGGGCTGGCAGTCTAACAAAAGTTTGCCTTCGTTTTAGACACGATAAAGGGAATGTAAGTTCTTGTAGTCTGTGGTTCTATCCCTGGGACGGGGAAAATCTGGATTTATTTAAAGTAATAGTTCATCGCAGCCCATGCTCTCCCCTCTTCCATTAGTCAGCCCCTCAGCCTCTACTCGCTTGTTGACAGGCGGAGATAGGCGAGCATGCTTTGGAGTTCGGCGATGTACGAGGCGCAGTTCCGTGGTTCTATCCCTGGGGCGTGAAAAATTTGCGTCTATTTAAATTTCCTTCATTCTCTCTCTCTCGCTCGCTCTCTCGCTCTCTCTCTCTCTCTCAGTGGGGTAGGGTTTAGTATATACCAACCGCGTCTCCGTGAACGATTCGTTAAAGGCGAATATCTAGGGAGATCAAGATTTGACTTGCCCTTGCTTTTACCAGTCTAGTGATTTTCGTGATCAGTTACCTTACATAGCCTACAAGGGCTGATAGGAAGCACAATACCAATTTTCTTCTTCTTTCTTTCCATCAGTTCTCTTTCCTTTCCAGTCTAATCCTCTGCCTGGCACCTCACCTCACCTCGTCTCTCTCTCTCTCTCTCTCTCTCTCTCTCTCTCTCTCTCTCTCTCTCTCTCTCTCTCTCTCTCTCTCTCTTTCTCTCTGTGAGTACAAGCAGTATTAATTAGCCATTTAACCTCTCTCTTTCACTCATAATGAGAAATAAATTGCCATCCATCCTGGTTATACAGACATCAATTGCATGATTTTAGCAGTGGTTTCATTCCTTGCAGTCTCGTCTCCCATAGTATGATGATGATGATGATGATGTCTACTTGTATAGCGCACGTATCCATGCTGGCAGCATGCTCAAGGCGCTTGAGCCGATGTTGAGGCTGTCTCTCAGTGTGTAGTGTCTCAAGTCAATGAGACCAGTCTCCTGCTGCCAAGGGCGCTGGCACACTGTATGCATTCCTTCACTACTGCAAATTCCATTCTATAAATGTATAAGTTGTAGGAAATTAGATTTTTTGTGTGTAGTAAAAAAAAGTATTTGACAATCCGTCTCAGCATGTGAGGAACCCTTAATTCCTCAAGAAGTGTCTGGAGGAGCAGTCCATTGAACAAGGGCGCTGGTTGAATAGGTCAGACCTGCAGGCAGCTGTCCCCATGAGGGTCCCGGTTTACACAAGAGGAGAAACGGTATCCTTGACGTCGGGGACAAGCCAAGGTCAGATCAAAGGGGGAATACGTGTGACCCAAGGTTCTTCCTTTTCTCAATTAGCCTAATTGCTTCAGAGCATCGCGAGGTCTGATCGGCACCTATCTGTGTGGGAGTGTGGAAGTTCGAGGAAGCCTTGATTGGTCTGAGATTCAGGGGTCCATCTCCGCTAGTAAGAAGGAAATAATATTTGTGCTGAGTCTGGAGTTCGGAGTGAGAAGTTTCGAGGAGTCGAGAGTCCGAAGGCTGACAGGAAAGTGGGTGGACATGTACGTATGTACGCTGCCATGTAAGGAAGAAATACAGAGGTCTGGAAAAATTAGCCCGTCCGACTTTGTTCTCTCCACATCCCACCAACTCTACAATATCGTGTCTTCCCGCTCGGCACCGCCACGCTCTCCTCTCTCTCTCTCTCTCTCTCTCTCTCTCTCTCTCTCTCTCTCTCTCTCTCTCTCTCTCTCTCTCTCTCTCTCTCTCTCTCTCTCTCTCTCTCTCTCTCTCTCTCTCTCTCTCTCTCTCTCTCTCTCTCTCTCTCAACGTGGTATTTCGTTACCATGAATTGATTGTAACCTGTGTTATTGTGTGAATTCTGTGTGGTATAGAGTGTGGGTGGGTGGGTGGGTAGGGGTGGGGGATGGAATTGGATTTGTTTGTTTGTTTTCTTGTTTTAACAAGGGCTGGATGTAAGATAGGCAGTTATGCCTAATTCATGTATTTCCATTGAAAAATAAAGTTTAATAAATCAATAATCAATCAATATCTCTAACTCTCTCTCTCTCTCTGTTTCTGTCTGTCTCACTCTCTCTGTTTCTGTCTGTCTGCATCTGTCTGTCTGCATCTGTCTGTCTGTCTGTCTGTCTGTCTGTCTGTCTGTCTGTCTGTCTGTCTGTCTGTCTGTCTGTCTGTCTCTCTCTCTCTCTCTCTCTCTCTCTCTTTCTCTCTCTCTCTCTGTTTCTGTCTGTCTCCCTCTCTCTGTTTCTGTCTGTCTGCATCTGTCTGTCTGTCTGTCTGTCTGTCTGTCTGTCTGTCTGTCTGTCTGTCTGTCTGTCTGTCTGTCTGTCTGTCTGTCTGTCTGTCTGTCTGTCTGTCTGTCTGTCTATATCTCTCTCTCTCTCTGTCTCGCTCTCTCTGTTTCTGTCTGTCTGCATCTGTCTGTCTGTCTGTCTGTCTGTCTGTCTGTCTGTCTGTCTGTCTGTCTGTCTGTCTGTCTGTCTGTCTGTCTGTCTGTCTGTCTGTCTGTCTCTCTCTCTCTCTCTCTCTCTCTCTCTCTCTCTCTCTCTCTCTCTCTCTCTCTCTCTCTCTCTCACTGTCTCTTTAAAACCGCTCTGTCTTATGTAAGCTGCGTGAGCGATGGGGTTTCTAACAGCTTGCAAGTTAGATTGTGTCAGTGCAGGTGGAAGCTGTTGGAAAGCCCACGAGGACAGCCACTAAAAGCCCTAAGGCTAATGATGGACCTCTGTCGCAGTAGGCACTCCTGTCCAATCAAAGCAATGGAAAATGGGTCACCCAAGCCGGAAACTCTCTTCAATTGATTAAGCGTAATCAATTTTATTAAGACACGAACAGGCCACTGCCTGCATTTATTTTAGGGCTTTAGGCCAAATATGTGGATGACAAAAATAAAGTCAACAGAACATTACAAACATTATCCTCAGTTCCTCTTCTGTTTTGCTCACTATATTTTAAAAAATCTGTTTGCTTCCTATACCACTTAATTTTTCTTTCCTAGGGCTCAGCACGCATTTCACGCTAATTTTGCATCCGCCCTTCACCCTCAGTCTATCCTTTCCGTCCTCTAGAATCTGGCATTTTCCCAGTTCTCTGCATTGATATCGCCTCATTAGATCAGGCTGGTCCATACTTGATGTCATTTTTGCACAGAAATGTCCTCTAATTTAATTTCTGGCCTATTCCAATTGAAGTTGCAAACAAGGTCGTTTTCGGCTCAGCTTTTCAAATGGATGCGCAAATCATTCTGCTGCAAACGAGTAATGCGGGATAGGCAAAGACAGCGTTCGAGGGAAATTGCGTGAACGATAGTTGTACGTGTATGTGATTACGCTGTTGCCGACGCATAATTTGGATCCTCAGAAAACGTCATCAACAACAGAACGCGTCGTCACAAGGATAAGCCACGTGACCACAGGATCTATTTTTCCCCCACCACTTCACTAAAGACAGTGTTCTCACAATCTACCAAATTTTCCAAACTTGTGATCCAGCTTCACGGAGTAAGTCGCTTAGTGCCTCCATCTGAATCAATCTACAATCCATTTCAGTGGGGAGGGGAACCTGCTTGTCAGTGTTTAGATACTTAAAGAATTATCTGAGGGCAGCTTTTTAACTTGAAAAGGCAGGCAAGGTCACGCTCCAAGCAACGCAACGTTGCTTGAAGTATGACGCTGCTAGTTGGGACTCAGAATGAAATTTAAAAAGAGACCAGCCTTCGGTGCCCTCAAAAAAATTCTTAAAGATATATTGATAAATATCCAGATAAATGCAAACGATTACTCCGATAAGAAGTTTTCAGCGAAAAAAAAGGTGGCTAGTCCAAAACTGCGGGAAATCTCGGGCGTGACGCATCGAGCAACTACTTAAAAAAGTACCAGAAGATCTAAGTCAGTCTGTAGCTTATCAAATGGTTTAAAAGTGTATTTCAATGAGAGTGGTGCGTTGATTGTAATGGGGATAAAAGGGAAAATGTCATAATTTGAGTGAGCTCTTAGTTTTATAAAGATGTTGATTCCCAAGGATATACGATTCAGTTGCTGACAACTTTGTACCAAATCATCCAATTCAAAAACGATTGTCACCATCTTTGATAGCAGAAACATTCTTTTTGAAATGTTGATACTCAAATTCAACCGAGGGACTATGCGACTACGTTCATGGTGCGGATTCACATGCATGTACCCTGGAGAGTGCTTCAGTTTTTAACAGCGACAAACTGGGTGTGCAGACAAAGTGAAAGCAGACACACGGTGAACCGTTCTTTGGCGTTTGAAAGTAGGCAGTCGGCATCTTTTCAAGAGTGCAGATGTGACCTTTGGAAAGTAGGCAGTCGGCGTCTTTTCAAGAGTGCAGATGTGACCTTTGGAAAGTAGGCAGTCGGCATCTTTTCAAGAGTGCAGATGTGACCTTTGCTCCCATACTGAGTCGCTTGGATTATGGGTTTAAAAATGAGATGCTGTAAAATAAATTCTTTCAAGGGGGTCATTCAAGCGATTTTGAGATTTATCTCAATTCAGAAAGCTGAACCATTCCTACGTGTACTCCGAGAGTTTCAGATTTCAAAACTACCACTAAATGATTATTTTGTACGTCTTTAGCATTGCTATTTCAGTATGGATAATATTTCATTTGTCTGCGTAACATCATGCTTTATCATCACATCGCTTCTGTTGTATTCGCGAACAGATTAGTCAAGTATTTGGTATGGTTACACGCCGCGTGCTTTCACCTAAACGTGTTGCTCATTTTCACAGGCTGTTGAGGGATGTATGTAATAATTAGCTCTGGGCCAAATTTCATTGATGTAGCTTGATAACAATTAGGGGGTTGCTATACAAACTGTCGCTCAAACTTGAGAGACCGTTTTCTGGATAAGCTCTTTTTTTGGTACAGACATATTCAGATTATCATAACTCAGTAAGCATAGAACACATACTACTTTTGGTATCGTACTGAAGGACGGTTAGTGTATTTTACGTAGACACAAGAATGAGAAAATTACCAAAGGTGTCCCACCAACTCATTTTGGCAGGGCCGTTCACAAATACGTGTACTTTGCGGTAAAGGAATCCAGAGCCTCCACACTCACGCTCTATCTCCCGTTTCTGTCCTGGAGCCGTGTGTGGAAGGATCCTGGAAAAGTTATGGGCACTGAAGGATTCAAACCTGTGCATACTCTCTGTCGCTGCCCTGCCGCGCCCATAGCAGAGGGTATTCACTGCTGATTGCGATGCCCACTTTTGCCTACTCTATGAATTTCACTACTCTGTGATTGCGTAATCCAATAATGTAAACTGCGCCCGTGTAACAGTCCCCATCATTTGCTTGGTTGCAAAACTAGTTTATCGCTACGCGGGATGTACACCGCATTTGAATATGAATATCATCCTTGTTCCGAACGTTCACCCCCTGGTCAAGGTCAAACAGTTGTTGATAGTAAAGGGAGAGAGTGACGTCAGATATATCTCAGAAGCTTCTTCAGAGGCGCCACGGCGTATACCTCTCCACGAAAAGCTTTCTCTAAGATAACAGCGCCCTGCGTTTCAAAGGTGAAGACAAGATTCATGACATAAACACTGCTTCTTTCTATCTCGTTCCCATGCAGACTTCAAAATGCCAATTAATGCATTCTGTGGGAAACGGCCTGTTTGCTGGAGCGGTTCGTTAACCCCATGCAGCTCCACTGTAGGGGTGACGCTAAAAACCAGACCGCCTCGGGCAGAAAGGTGTTAATGAGAGGAAGTTTGGCATGAGTTTCCTGCCCGGCTTTGCGAAGTTTGCCGTCAGTCTGAACTCTATGTCATATAGACAGGAACAACACCTGTGAGGATGGGTTGCGTGTCCTCGTATGTCCCATGATGCTATGGAAATCCTCAGATTTACCAGAAAAGAGTTACTCCCATTAGATCTCCACATAACATTTACATTTCGAATGAGTTTATCCATTTCTTTTCAGAGACCTTTCAAAGGTGCTAAGATGTGCATCAACCCTTGATATAGTGTGTACATTTGGTACGGCAAATATATTCCTCTTGAAAGGAACTAAAAGTAACATACGAGCTATCTGTTTAGTGCATGTTTGTGATCTTCCACCGCAAAATGAGATGCATATCACCTCTGGAAATGCTGAACTATTAGTATGGTCGCAAATTGGAGACATTTTTCTTTCTAATGACGCCAAAAGCTTGAAATTACGAGGATTGATGACCGAGTTATGAGGTACTGAACACCGGTACCCGCTGTTACGATGATTGGATAAAGAGGGCTTTTTAACTTAGGCAATGTTTTAACGCGACATTGTGTGATCATCGTGATGGCAATTTTGAATTGGGGTATATCGGGTGACCGGCTGGACCGCTACCAATGGAAACATAATCAGAAACGATGTGTTGGGGGTATATATTTTTTATGAATATGCTACATGTGGCATATATCTGTTTGCAGTTTATCACGCATGCGCGGACAAAGTAATGATTCATCGACGACATTTTCACTCCTGTTTCGCTAGGGTAAGGTGCGATTTTTGCAAAACAAGCAAAGAAAATTAACAAAAACTTGATGTTATGATTTCAACAAATGGATGGAGGTTCTAAATCCACCAAAATCTCAAGACTGTCACACAATCCCTCTCAGTATATCTGACCGATATCTTGAAATAAGGTTAGGTGACACCCGTCTCATGTTGTGGTGGAAGGTCGCGCATGTCTTTCATCAATCGACCTACTTCCAGGAAAGCAAAGGATCACGGGAGATGTCGAAGCCCCTTTTCTGCCGATGATGAAGAAGCCATTTTATGTACGGCCTGTCAGGGTCTGGTTCCATCACGATGCCGCCATAACTGCGACACGTCTGTACAGCGCTGGCACTTCCTGTTTGCTCTTGGCCAGGAGAGGCACGTGGGCGGCTAAAACTATTTCTTCTGGTAAATAAGATTTCCATCCACGCCATTGGTCTAAACCTTACATTTACCCTGTATGTGCAATCTTCTTGCAGACTACAGCAATTTTATCCTCCATCGTTTTATGCGATGATAGGTAGGTTAGTCTGCAAACCGTAGTCTTTTACAAGCACAAGTGTTTTTGGCACACTGCTTTATAGTCAGATTCACACACAACTTGATGCGTACATCGTTATATATGGATGGTGTTACGAACAGGCTAACTGGGCCTCGGGTTTGCCTAGCCCGCACAAATGAAAATAAACAAGAAACACAAAACGCCAGCACAGAGTTCCACCGGGGTGTATTCAGCACAAACAAACTCCCCTGCCCGTCCCACACCAGGGCTCACGGGTGCTGACGTGCGGCCCCCGCCGGCACTCAGACTTCCGCCGCTCACGCGCTCACAGGGCCCCCGCCGATATTCCTTGCACCGGCCCCCGCCAGTCAAGCTCCGAGCGTTCGTCAGCGTCTCTGGGACTTGGACCATACCAACGAACCCTGAAAATAACCCAAACTCACTCATCCGTTCCTTCACTAACAATCATCATGCATCCGCGGTATTTACAATGTATAAGGTTACAGATAAAATCAGCACTCACCCGTCACCCTGGGGTTCATTCGCTCGAGTGTCGTATCCAGCTTTCACTCGGCAAATATACAATCAATCAGATCATTCGCTCACCCGTGAACACTCCTCAGTCACTACGTCACCCACTCATGCTAAAAATAATCACAGTCAAAACCTAACCACGTGCACACCACCATTCGCCACATTCGATTCGTAACAACCACCCCCCCATCAAGCCGAACAAGTTCCTGCAACTTGTGTAGCTTCAATCCTGCATCATCCTGGAACCCATATCCGCCTGCGAATTCCAGCGGCCCTCAAACGGTAAGAGATGGAACCTTCATCACCCACCGTGAACTGCAACCCTAAGTCTGGCAGCATTTCCCCGGGCACCCCTGTGCGGGGAAAAACGTACCCCCGTGCTTCTGCCACGACCTTCGTCTCTACTGCGCGCAGCGCCACTGCCCCCGGACAGCGCGTCGCCCCTTCAACCAACGCGAGGACACACTTGTCTCCCCTGGACGACGAAGGAGTCAACGGGCCCACCACCTCCCCGGGACCCACCAAGTGACAACCCGTCGAGTCATGAAAATGGGTATTAAGAGGAACATCCGACCTCTGCAGTGACTGCACCCTCTGAGGGGTGATGTCTACTTCAGGACATTTTGCCGCAAGTAGAGGACGGAAAGGCTTCTCCCCAGCCTGAGCCTGTGCCCTTGTCTGCACGGCCCCCACTAGCTCTGCGCATTGGAACCGAGCTCCCGGAATCCTACCCAGAATGACGTCACACACGGGATTCTCGATGACGCAAGCATCAACCTCACCCCTGAACACCGGAGTATCCAACCTGACCCGTGCGACTGGTAGCTCGACAATATCACCTGCGAACTGTCGACAACGCAGCACGCGTTCCGTGATTTGATCCGGAGTCAGAAAAGATCGACGCACCCCAACGGTCGAGCACCCCGAGTCAAGCATCACCTGCACCGGTCGTCCGTTCAACTGACCCGAGCAGATTTGCAACGAGCTGGGCACGTCATGCTCCAACGCCATAGCACAGCTAACGTCAGGCTTCGGTCCCCGACCGCCAGACGAAGCAAATTCCCGTGAGTCCCCACACGGCACCACGACACAAGATGCCGTGACCTGGCCCCTTGGGGCGGGTTTCGCCGGACACTCCCGAATCCTATGGCCCGCCTCCCCGCAGTACCAACACGCGACGTCCTTATCCGGAGGCTGAGATCGCTCAGTGTCCGCACGCCCTTCCCGGTAAAGCCCTCTGCGGGGCCCTGGACGGAAAAATGCTCGACCCCTCTGCACCCCTTGGGAGTTTGGTCGCGAAAACCCAGGTGCCTCAACGGGTGTAGCAACCCCTGCCGACCACACATCAGCCGATGCCTTGGCAGACATGGACTGAGAGGGATGAGCCTCCCGATACCTCTCAGCATCGGCCACCAAGTCTTGCACCGACCCGTACTCTCGCTCCTTTAGAAAGGTGACCAAACTGGCCGAGCAAGACGCGAGAATCTGCTCCCTCAAGACCAGATTGATGAGGCCGTCCAATGTTGTCTCGACCCGCGACAGGTCTACCCACCGATCCAAGAGATGCCTCAAATGACTTACGTAAGTCATCATACTTTCTCCCTGCTGAGGCCTCAAGGCACGGAAGCGAGACCGATAACCCTCTGCGGAGCACTGGAAGGTACGCAACAACGCTTTTTTGAGCTCGTCGTACGAGAGCGACTCTCGCAACGATAGCTCGTGGTAGGTGTTGAGAGCTTTGCCCTTCAAAAGAGAGGGAAGCAGCATAGCCCAATCCCGTCTATCCCATCCCACTGCACCCGCGTACTTCTCAAAACGAAAGAGATAGCTATCCATCTCGTCCGTTTTGTCATCAAAGTATGGCAATTTTGGACTTGCCGCAATTTTTTTTGAAGGAGTGGAGGCAACAGCCTTACCCACTCTTAATTTCTCCAATTCAAACTGCCTCTCTCGTTCTCTCTCTTGCTCTTGCCTCTCTCGTTCTCTCTCGCGCTCTTGCCTCTCTCGTTCTTTCTCTTGCTCTTGCCTCTCTCGTTCTTTCTCTTTCTCTTGCTCTTGCCTCTCTCGTTCCCTCTCGCGCTCTTGCCTCTCTCGTTCTTTCTCTTGCTCTTGCCTCTCTCGTTCTTTCTCTTGCTCTTGCCTCTCTCGTTCTCTCTCGCGCTCTTGCCTCTCTCGTTCTTTCTCTTGCTCTTGCCTCTCTCGTTCTTTCTCTTGCTCTTGCCTCTCTCGTTCTTTCTCTTGCTCTTGCCTCTCTCGTTCTTTCTCGTGCTCTTGCCTCTCTCGTTCTTTCTCGTGCTCTTGCCTCTCTCGTTCTTTCTCGTGCTCTTGCCTCTCTCGTTCTTTCTCGCGCTCTTGCCTCTCTCGTTCTTTCTCGCGCTCTTGCCTCTCTCGTTCTTTCTCGCGCTCTTGCCTCTCTCGTTCTTTCTCTCGCTCTTCCCGCTCTCTCTGTCTCTCTTCTCTCGCTCGTTCTTGCACATATCTCGTCATTTCCAGACCTTCCAATCCCAGACTTTCAGCCTCAATTTTATACAAATAGAATGGGTCAACCCGACCCAAGGGGTCAACCTTGGTTGGCTTCTCTTCCATGTCGAATTATCAGAATATAATCCACGTATTCAATGCTACACTGATAATCTACACTTCTTCAGTGCAAAGCCCCTGCAAATTCCCTACAACCATTCAAATTTGCCAAGCCAGCAGAACAGCGCGCCAATGGCCAATTCCAAAACAAAACACAACCCCCCACCCTAAAACACACAACAAATCAATCAATCGTCCAACCGACACTTCCCTCAAACATGGGGTACACCAGCCGAGCAAATTTAAACATGCAAGTTGTCGGAGCCACCAACTCAAAACATGAAAGATACAACTGGCTGATCGTCCGAGACGACAGCTCACTTATCACACAACTGTGGACTTACTGAACAAAGCAAAGAATCAACTCAAAATATTATCGCTCGATCCAAAGCATGCACTGCGACTCACTGAGCCAAGCGGAAAATTAAATAATTCAGAGTGCACATAATATCAATCACAACTCACAGCATGCAACTGCGCAATCACTGAGCACAGCAAAAAAAAAAAAATCAAATCATCACAATCCAACGCATGCAACTGAACAAAGCAAAGTAAAAAAAAATATAAATCAATCAATCGTCCAATAGACACTTCCTTCAAACATGGGGTACACCAGCCGAGCAAATTCCAGCATGCAAGTTGTCGGCGCCACCAACTCAAAACATGAAAAATACTACTTGCCGCTCGTCCGAGACGGCAGTTCACTTATCACACACTCCCGAGCATGCAATTGTGAAATCAACCAAACAGATAAGAAAATCACATCCTCAAGAGCATACACACTCAACTAGTATTGCCCAACCCAAAGCAAGCAACTCACTGAGCCACAAGGAAAATCAAATCATTCAGAGTGCACATAAATCCCTCACAATTTACAGCATGCCACAGTGCACTCACGGAGCACAGCAAAAAATCCAATCAACACAGAGCAGATAATAGCCACAAAAATGCCCCTCACAATCGAACGCATGTAACTGTGGACTTACTGCGCAAATCAGGAAATCAATTGAATCACATAGCACACCCTATCAATTCAAAAATCATCAAACAATACAGAGCACGGAACTGTGAAATCCCTGCGCAAATCAGGAAATCAATTAAGTCACAGAGCACACGCTATCAATTCAAAAATCCTCAAACAATACAGAGCATGCAACTGTGAAATCACTGCACAAATCAGGAAATCAATTAAATCACAGAGCACACAATATCAATCCCAAAACCATCAGCAATACAAAGAATGCAATTGTGAAATCACTGAGCAAATCACATTCGCACGCCGAGCATACAAATCACATGACTGGCCCGCGCCAAACCGAAATCCAATCATGTTAGAAATACCAAACATCGGCCAATTCAGGTACTCACACACAGGTGAAGTAGGCAGGCTCGCCAGTTGTTACGGACAGGCTAACTGGGCCTCGGGTTTGCCTAGCCCGCACAAATGAAAATAAACAAGAAACACAAAACGCCAGCACAGAGTTCCACCGGGGTGTATTCAGCACAAACAAACTCCCCTGCCCGTCCCACACCAGGGCTCACGGGTGCTGACGTGCGGCCCCCGCCGGCACTCAGACTTCCGCCGCTCACGCGCTCACAGGGCCCCCGCCGATATTCCTTGCACCGGCCCCCGCCAGTCAAGCTCCGAGCGTTCGTCAGCGTCTCTGGGACTTGGACCATACCAACGAACCCTGAAAATAACCCAAACTCACTCATCCGTTCCTTCACTAACAATCATCATGCATCCGCGGTATTTACAATGTATAAGGTTACAGATAAAATCAGCACTCACCCGTCACCCTGGGGTTCATTCGCTCGAGTGTCGTATCCAGCTTTCACTCGGCAAATATACAATCAATCAGATCATTCGCTCACCCGTGAACACTCCTCAGTCACTACGTCACCCACTCATGCTAAAAATAATCACAGTCAAAACCTAACCACGTGCACACCACCATTCGCCACATTCGATTCGTAACAGATGGTGAAGACTCGTCTTTAGGATTGTCTATCGGCGCTTCTGCCGCCGTGGTTAATACTATCTCCACTACTATTACAACCAGTCACCACCACCACTATCACCACTACCTTTGTCACTACCACCTCTGTCAATATTACCTCTGTCACCATAACCACCCCCCCAACCCCCGACCACCACCACACCATCACATTCTCTATCGTCATCTCTGAAACCGTCATCACCCCTACCACGACTGTCATCACCGCCATTCCAGAGTATCTACGCGCAGATCATGTAAAATATGCGAAGCACTAAAACTCCATAGTCGTTTTGGAACTACCTTTTTCGGTCACTCGTTTTTGATTGAACATACATTGTACATGAGACATTCTCCTCTATCGGGCTATCATCACAACTGCTGGCAACAGCAAAGATGAAGTACTATTGATCAAGCTTGCTGGCCATCTTTCAAATAGCCAGAGTAAACAACTGCACGCATGGTCAGCATGTCAGCGGCCAGCAGCTTGACTCGGACCTCTTGCAAGTGAGGGAGCATCGCGTGTGACGGGGGTGCAGACGATCTGCTCTGGCCAGCGTGACAGGCAATAATCATTCATGATCCTGTTGACCTCTGAGGCCCCGCCACCCTCATCCAGGCATCTGCATACGGGATGTGGAATCCCATCATTCCAGTGGCACTTCCGCTACTACCCGGATGTCTCGCCTCATTCTCACAGGTTCCTGGCTTTTGGACGAGAGCGTCAAAGGTGACTGAAGGCTGGCGTCTGAGTAAGTAGGCGGGCGTTTGAAGATCAGGAGGTTGCTGCAGTTACCGATTTCTGACAGGATGAGAATTAAAACGCCATTTCTCTGCCAAATTATGCTTGTTTAAAGTATGGAATACTTCCTCCAGCTTCTGATTATCACTACGGAGCTCCTCCCCCTTCCCCTCCCACCTCCAAATCTCCACCCCAACCCCCAACCCCCGCTTTTTTTCTTTTTGATAAACGATATAACAGTAAGTATCAGCATATGTTTTCCTTTCTATCAAAAATCAATGCAAGTTTAGGTTTTGGAGTAGATATAAATACTTACAGAGATATTAAGCCGTGATCATGAATGTTGCATATTGTGAAGTGCATTCCTAACGTTGTCTGGACAAAGGGTACTTTAATTACTTTACTAATTTGTTAAGATTAACAAAACTGCACCTCAGCATTCTTCTGCGATGAAAAGTTGCCAAAGATAACTTGTTCCGTGATGTAGACATCAACTTTCTTCGATAGTTTATGTTCTGCCGACCCGTCCGCTTAATATGAAAGGACATCGAGAATCGGCTAAGGCAGAACGGTTGTGTTGAAACAGCGATGCACATCTGCCCTCGTGTCCTCGTGCGTATCAGTACCCCGAGATCTGAGTACACATTCTCGTAGTAATCAAACCTACGAGTGATATTTTCCTTCTTGTTGTCACTTACTTGTACAGTACCAACAGGCATTTGTGTCCATGCAGAAACGGTGATGGGTGTTCAGCTAGGTTGCCTGGCTAGAACAGTAACTGTCATGACCAGACCATCGAGACAATAGATCGCAGCACGCAGGCGGCTATCATGCATAGTCATGGAGCACTGACCGGAAGCGGAACAGCTATCAGGAAGTAGTCACTGGACCTTAGCTTCCGGTGAGTATCCTATCTGACGTCGCACTGACCACCAGGGATCGAAGCTTAGACTCTGAGTGTGCGTGTTTGGAGGTGACAAATGAAGGGCAATGGTTCTGACTACTTCAGTCATACAATCATTATACTTCATTTGACGAGGATATACATGTATATTTTAGACAAACTTGATCATCCTCCAATAGTCCTCGAATAAGATACAAACTTCGCACAGGCAAATACAACTATATTATATCAATCTCTCTCTCTCTCTCTCTCTCTCTCTCTCTCTCTCTCTCCGTAAGTAGACATGATACACTCCCACAGTTACACACTTAATTCTACGTACGTGCATATCAACATATGAATACATAGACAATAAACTTGTACTGTACTATTTTCATGATTGAAGGTACAGTATGTATATATACGCCGGTTGAAAACTGCGTGACGTACGTGCTGCCCAGACATGAATGCAACTCGTAGACTTGAGCTACACATGCTCTCTAACTGTCACCCACCTCTTTTACGTGAATACATAGAGAACCTTTATGAGAAAGGAAAGGAATGGAGAGATGGTTGCATGAAGGGGTTGAAAATGGAGATGGATTGTATTTGGAAGAAGTGAGAAAGAGATAATTTCAAGCATACAGGGAGAAATTGACTCGAGGCATGACTGCTTGGATGCCATCAGTGGTCCCCTCAGAAGCACGTGAAGGCCTTGGCCTGTGAGTCTGCCGAGTTCGTTCACTAAGGGCGGGAAGGTGCGAGAAGTCGCGAGAAGTCGCGAGAAGCGCAAAACAACAAAGCATTAACGACGTTGGAATTGGTGCCGCGGTGACATTGGATAGGAAATCAATGGCTTGCACCAGTGTTTTTTTTACGCTCCTGCCAGAAGTTGCTTGAAAACGGCTAAATGCGGTTTTTCAAGTGCAAGAAGCCCATGTGAGTATAAATGGTTTTGCTGATGGGCGAGGTTTAATTTTCTTTAACCTCTGGTGCTAATGGGGTGTTCAGGGCCACGTGATTTACTATAGATTTTCCTGTGTCTTTTGGCTTTGAAATCCACTTGAAGGTCGGTTTTTCCGTTTAAACGACTTTATATTGTCTTGGCAAAGCTGTCGGGTGGGAAACAAAATGGTCTCAAACACTCGCAATTGGTTTGTGGTCGACGTGACCTAGCAGGTACGTCACGTGCTTGCATCCCTGATGAGCAAGAATTCGTAAAAAGGACCATGTCTGCAATTGGGAAGAAAATAATTGAAACCAGACGTTTGTTGGTTAATTCCTTTTAGGACTGATCCTTACAGAAGCTTACCGCAAGACCAGCGTTTGACCGTCAATGAAGTAGACTTCCCGTGGCTGAGGCCACCACTGCATCGGTCCTTTCGTCAAAGACTAGGTTGGACATTCCTTCACCATGAAGTGAGTACTGTGTTACACTTGCTGATTTTGAGATACACTTCAAATGAGTATTGTGTTAGACTGGCTGATTTTGAGACACACTTCGAATGAGTATTGCGTTACACTGGCTGATTTTGAGACACACTTCGAATGAGTATTGTGTAACACTGACTGATTTTGAGATACACTTCGAATGAGTATTGTGTAACACTGGCTGATTTTGAGACACACTTCAAATGAGTATTGCGTTACACTGGCTGATCTTGAGATACACTTCGAATGAGTACAATTCACAGTTCACAGTAATTTATTTCGCCAAGTGACATCATTTAAAAAACGAGCACGAGGAAAACTAAGTGATGAAGGCTAAAAGAAACAAAACAAAAAGCCAAACACACGCATCGACTACACACCCTAACACGCCGTTTATACAAAAAAACATATGGACATTACCCCATGTACCTCACTCACGCCACACACGCAGCTGCACACAGACAAGAGATAAGACTGCACCTGAAACCAAAAGGGATAATTGGAAAATGGGGCAATATACAATGAACAGTTAAAGTTACTATGTAAGAACTGTTGACAAAAGAGGTACAAACTAAGAATAATACCCCCCCCCCCCCCCCTTTAAGTGACTGACGAATACATAAAGACAATAAATAATGCATATGGACAGAGACACGATCACTAAGACGTATCCCCCCCATCCCACACAGAAAAATACAATAGAACAATACAAAAACAACCCTGCACAAGTGAAAGCTACAAGGAGACAAACCCCCCACCCCCCACCCCCTTCCCACCACCACCACACTCAGTAGCAGTCCATATATCCCAGAGGAAGCGCAAAAGAGAAAGTGTCACTGTCACAGATGTGGAGAAGTGTGTGCGCACCGCCGACATGATCAGCGGCGGCAAAGCTGCCTGGGGGGGGGGGGGGGGGGGTCTGGACAGCGTTGAGCGCCGTCATCGCCGTGGGGAAGAACGAGTTATGAAAACGGCATGTGCGCGTTTTGAGAGACCTGAAACGACGACCAGAGGGAAGGAGCTGGTAGAGGGGACAAGCAGGGTGGGAGGGGTCCGCCACAATTTTACGGGACGCGCACTATGCGCTGGGCGTAGATAGAGGCTAGGGAGGGCAGTTCACGGCCGATGATACTGCCAGCAACGCGCACGACACGCTCCAGCTTGTCTTTTTGCTGTTGGGTGGCACCTCCGAACCACACACAGATGGAGAAGGTGAGTACACTTTCCACCACAGCAAGGTAGAACTGGAGCATGATCTCCGGAGACAGCCCAATCTTCTTGATCTGTCTCAGGAAATACAGCCGCATCTGGGCACTCCTATGGATGCCGTCAATGTTGTTGCCCCAACTGAGGTCGGAGGAGATGAGCGTGCCGAGAAACTTAAAACAGTCCACGATCTCGATGGCCTGGCCGCCGATCATCAGTGGATCGATAGGAGTCGGATTCTTCCTCAGGTCGACGATCATCTCCTGGGTCTTGGTGGTGTTCAGCTTCAGACTGTTCTCATCACACCACGACACCAAGCAGTCGACTTCCCGTAACCAGTATTGCGTAACACTTGCTGATTTTGAGATACACTTCAAATGAGTATTGCGTAACACTGGCTGATTTTGAGACACACTTCAAATGAGTATTGCGTAACACTGGCTGATTTTGAGACACACTTCAAATGAGTATTGTGTTAGACTGGGTGATTTTGAGACACAGTTCAAATGAGTATTGTGTAACACTGGCTGATTTTGAGACACACTTCAAATGAGTATTGCGTAACACTGGCTGATTTTGAGACACACTTCAAATGTTGAGGCGGAGGTCAAAGTTGCCCCTTTGCGGATCATGGCTCTGGTGAAGATTTCGACCATTAATTTATGTGCCTGTGCAAATGTTTAAAGCAGCAAATCTGGACTCCGAGTGACATGAAAATGAACAAACTAGTGACAAGAACAACAACAACAACAACAACAACAAAACCCATCGAGGCTACCCCTCCCCTTATTCTTTATCTCTCGACTGCGAAAATTGAGTTTTAACCACCTATCATCTTTGATAACCCAGAACTCCCTGACAAAAGGTCATATGGTCAAGAGCTACATATCATTCTAAAGGAAAATGCAAGAATCTTTATGGTGGTACCAATGTCTCAAAATGTCCAAAATGTTACACAGTGCCCACTTCGTGGTGGTGGGATACATTTCACGACCGACTTTCCCTCCCTCCTGGACATCCGACTGCATCCGAGCCCTGTGTGCAACATGTCGCAACTAGAAATTGCCACCAGTCTTGTCGATGGGAATTCATGTCGGCAGACTGAGAGAGAGAAGGAGGGAGGGAGAGAGCGAGCGAGCGAACGAACGAGAGAGAGAGAGAGGGGTGGGGGGCGAGAGCAAAAGAGAGAAAGAATAAGAAAGACAGAGAGAGAGAGAGACAAAAACACACACACACCCACACACACACACACACACACACACACAGAGGCGGACGGACGGACAGACAGACCAATGGAAGAATGGACAAATTGACGGACGGATGGACTGACAGACACACGAACAAGCCATTGGATGAACTGACTGACGACCACACGCACACTGAAAAGATGTGCTGACAGATGGGCAAACATGACAGAAAGAGAATGAAAATCAATCACAGGCATGCAAAAAAATTTACATATTTGGAGTCGCTCTGACCGACAGAGACCGAATAACGTAGAAGACAAAATGCGGTGGGACGGTTCAGTCGAGCTTTGATGAAAGCCGCTCTCAAGTCGAGGTCTTGTCTTTCCACAGACACGCTGCCCCAGGCACGTGCGGGGACCGATGATCCCAAGTCGCCCACGCTATTTGCATGAATTGACATCAATCGCTCTCACGTAGCGCAGTTTTGTTTCTGGAGCAGGTGACCGCACGAAATTAACTTCACAACTTTAAAGACGCAACTGGTGCAAGACCACATCTGACCCAAAAAGACAGGCGACTGCCTTTTATCTCCCAGTGACGTCATCCAATACTAAAGCAGCGCTGGTGTGGGCGGCGTGCCCTCTCTTCACTCGACTTCCCATGACCACAAAAATCTGGTTTCCACCGGTGGCAGCTGGCTGACGTGAAGACGGCTGCCGTCTGGGCGCGCCGTTGGGAGTTCTTCCCCTGCTGACAGGAGTTAATTGCCGCCATTCTGCCTACTCATTGTCCACTTTTTGGTGTCCAAGACTTGGAATTTTGGGCTCCGTCCTTTGCAGACCCCTCTCTACGACCATTACTTCTCTATTATGGCGCTGCAGAAATCGCTCTGCGGCCGTCTCCCCGTCTGGCCGTCTTTGATGGAAAGCAGGAGGTGGAAAGGTCCTCGTTCATTAGCATTGCGGTTGCAGCAGCTGGAGTGATGTAGTCACCATCAAACTCGTGACCCCTGACCTTTGTCTGCCTCCCAGCGGTGGACAAGGTAGAACGTCATTCTGTGCTTTTCTGTCTCTCCGACCACTTTGCTTTCCGAACTGCTTTCCAGCTGTCCAGGACGAATGTCAGGTAATAAAGGTTGTGTTTTGTGGGACCTGTGCAATTGATTAGAACGTCAGTAGATCGATGATACAACCGCCGCGCGATCTGTATGGCGTGTATAAATAACTACATGCACACGCGTAGTTTATGACCGATACAACCCTTGTTTCGTGTAGCAGTAACACCCTCGATGACGAGAACGTTAATGATTTTCCAAATCCATAATAGTTTACACACACACACACACACATACACACACATACACATACACACACACACGCACACACACACACACACACACACACACACACACGCACACACACACACTTTCTCCTATCCTACGATTTGCAGAGCTTGAAGTCTTCATTTGTTCTTCAAGGGAACTTTGTTGAAAAGCAAAACTCGCAATAATTTCAAACGCCTCCGGATTTTGACAACGTGGCATCTTCATAGTGCAAGAAGCTCTTGATAACAGCACACAGACACCAAAGATATCTTTTAGGCTGTTTCAGATCTACCACTCGCTTTGTGCATTGAAATACCGAACATCTAAATTGGTCCTGTAAAGGTCGTGCAGACACCCTAATTAAGCCTTTGAAATCGAAGGCACATTTCCAGTAACACAGGCCTTAATATCTTGGGTTGTTGTTGAATGAGCCATAACATAATGCATCATCATCATCATCATTATCATCATCATCATCATCATCATCATCATCATCATCATCATCATCATCATCATCATCATCATCATCATCATCATCATCATCATCATCATCATCATCATCAATATTATGATCGTCATCGTCAAAAACATCTGTCACATCCTTCATCTCTTAAACTTTCTCTGCAAGCGTGTACCGTTTGTCTCGCCCGGTGCCAGAGGCGTCTGGAATCTGACCAGGAGTGTTGGCTCTAATGGTCGGTGGCGGCTCCCCAATCTCTCACCACCAGCTCGTCCATTGGAAAAAGTGAATGGCCCAAAAAACCTTGATCCACCTTGTCGGAGCCCAGTCGGCGTGTGAGTAAGCGTATTGGGAGGCAAATTGGAATCCTCTGGGCGGTCTTCACGAGCCACGGGAAATGGCCAACAATGACTGTGGTGATCCTTTCGCTATTGCCGCTAACAAGATTACTTCCCCGACGCCGACCTTTTCCCCAGCGAGGTTCTGGGCAGCGCTGGAGACGAGTGGTGCCGGGCGAGTGGTGTCTGCAGCCCTCGGCTCCCCCTCGTTCAGGGCTGGTTGTGAAAGGAATGAAATGCCTTTTGAAAGAACTTGCACGTTTTCAGGACTCCACAGCGTCGCACATTGCTTCGTAGCATTTGATGCGTTGCTACGTGTAGTAGTTTTTTGTGTGAAGATTGTATCAAAACCAAACCCAAAAACTTTGAAGTGTTGTCTGGAAACTGGCACTACGCTTTCCAGGAAGTTGAGATGATTGTGTGAGTGATATAAAGAACAGTTCGATGACCGGGAAGAAAAATTGTGAGGTTTGAGTATCCATTGATGAGTGAAAAGTCGCAACCACAAAAACCGTTAACTTTTAACGTTGCATAATCTTTGACACAACCATTACATTTCCCATCTGAACATGGGAACTATGAACTTGTTGTATCTGGAAACCTTTTTCAGTTAAAAAATAATACAGGCACCTTTGGTTCCTTGTGAAAAGCGGTTTAAAAATTATAGTATTCCTTGAAACCAAACCGACATGTATCTACATTGCTTTGTATTACCTCTAGCAGCCTTTGTTGAACATAATTAGTGTGTAGCAGCAGCAGCAGCAGCAGCAGTAGTAGTAGCAGTAGTTACTTTTTTCGGTGGCGTCAAGCACAACACGCAGTAAAGTCCTCCTTACAAGTGGACACATTTCTGGCAAATCTGCCGTTTCCACTTAAATATTGCGGTTGCAAGTCGCCCCCCCCCCCCAAAAAAAAAAAAAAAATTTCATCGTGTTCAAACGTTGCCATTTTCTGCAAACTATGTCAATTTCATAATCAGGAAGAGACGATGGGGCTGGATAGGGCACACCCTACGGAAACCGCCTACCAACATCACCAGGCAGGCGCTGAGATGGAATCCCCAGGGAAAGCGGAAGAGAGGCCGTCCAAGAAACACCTGACGGCGTGACCTTCAGGCTGACACCACTAGGATGGGCTACACCTGGAACCAGCTAGAGAGGATGGCCCAGGACAGAGGACTGTGGAGAGCTGTGGTTGGCGGCCCATACCCTGCTAGGGTTGACGGGCAGTAAGAGTAAGATGCCATTTCCATAGGAAATATTGCGCTCGCGAGTCACAAACGCAGTGTTCTCTCGAGTTGCCGCCCAATAGGAACACGTTCTATTTATTCATTTCCCTCAGACACTTCCTCGCACAGCCAATCAGATGGGCTCCTGCTTGTGACGTAACAGTCGTCGTTATCGTCGTCGGTGGACCATCCGAGTCGATGGTGTCGCTAGTGGACTCTTCGTTGCGGGGTGCGGAAGTGGCGCACACTCTGGAATAGTGGCGGCACTTGTTGGAGGCTGATGGTGGCGCAGATGCAGTAGCCCTGTGTTAACCCACATGTCCCAATGGCGGCCTAGCCTCGCTCGATTCGAAACATGTTTTGCTACTACATCTGTCAGTTGTAGGATGTCCTGGCGCCTAAAATATGATTTACTTGTACAGTTCTACATCACTGTAATTTTTTTAAGTGCGCAGTTTATTGAGAGAGTGCACAGCCGACTCAACTGAGTTCGAGGAAAAGTAAAAAAATCCGTCTGAGTTGATCGACTAGGCTGAGAGTGGGGTTAATAACGGGTCTATGATGCTGTTCACACCACAGGGCGTTTTTCTCGTTTTGTTTGTGGGAAATGGTTGGTTGGAGAGGTGTGAATGGAAAAAAAAATCACAATCACTGTGAGCACGATGTTACGGGGGAAGTTGGAAAGACATCCACCAACGTTATCAATTTCGTATGATTACACGTGAACTAGTGGTATCGTTGTCGACTATGGTATGGATGTCCTGGGTTCACATTCCGGACGACACCTTTGTCTTTATTCTTCTTATTTTCAATCTCCCCTAGTTTTACCCGACACAATGGAATTTTCTGTCCTTTCATTAAAATTTGTCACACGTGAGGAGACCTTAAGCTCACAGCGCAACATTTTCAGTGCAAAATAGGCGTGTCTGAAGCCTGGATTCGAAGGAGTCTTCTGGGTATGTCTTCAACCGATATTAGCGTATTTTATTCATTTCTTAATCATATGATACACATAATAACAAAACGTTCCTAATTAGGTTGATTTTTAAAAAATTAAAATAATTCAAGATGCAACACGTACAGGAAATACAAGAATGGGTGCACTCACAGAAAACACATGACAGCGGCCTGGGGTTTGGAATCAGGCAACAACCAATATTACTGTTCCAGGCTTTAAACGATATGCAAAACAATAGGGTCGACGTACTCGAAACGTTGACCCTGTCGTTTTGCATATCGATTAAAGCCTGGAACAGTAGAATGGTTGTTGTCAAGAATGGTTGCTGGTGGGGACACTATTTACAATTACAGTTTCGGTGACAGTAGCTCACTCCATCTGGACTCTCGGGGTTATTCTCCTTACTAGCATCACACTTTTCGGTCTCTAAAATCTACCGCAAATATATATATATATATATATATATATATATATATATATATATATATATATATATATAAATCATGAAAACTAGGAAGGGAGCCCTTACGTTTTTGGTGATAGATGTGTCTCTATACAAGAAGTATGACACAGTTTACTGCAGAACTCTGCAATCACACCAAACAGTCTCTTATGGTTTGACAGATCTTTACGTCTGTGGCACTTTTGATTGAACTGAGTCTCTATTTGTCTCCATAAGGCGTCCCTATATTCGCATTCTGCGGGGAGATGTTCAAGAGTTTCAACATAACATTGCAAAATGAGCAGGATTCATCTTGGATTATGTTTATTCTAAACATAAGAGCTTTGTTGACAGAATACGATGGAAAATTCTCAGTTGAAACTCTCTAATGTTGACCCCAGAAGTTGCTTGAAATGGAAGGAGGAGGTGTTTCCTTCCTAATTAACTCAATTGCATATATCCTCGTTATGCAGCACTATCTGCATACGTCATCATCCGACGGTATTTCAAGCAGGAGGTAACACTCTTTTTATCCTACGTATAAGACATACCCAGAGGCATTCAGCGTGGCTGAGACTATAGTGAATATAGTCTCAGCAACAGGTTGGTCACGTGATAGCCTTAATTCTTCCATAACATGCATACCACCATTCAACACTGAGTCTCAGCCACGCTGAATGGCATATCACATCGTTGAGTGTATTCCTCCGCTTGTTGTGATACACTCGATACTGGCAGCCATATTTCCGTCAGTTCATTTTCTAAACATCGATTTCCCATAAATGTAAAACTTGTATGCGGTAAAATTCGAATCACAAGAGTGTAATATTGTGAACTCTACTAATTATAAGGACTTTGAATACAACAGTAACAATTATACTTCATTGTGCGAGTAAGGCAACCAATCCCGTCTGCATAATGATAATCTTTTGGATCGATAGTACGATACGCCCAGAAACCCGCTGAGTGCTTTTACTGATGATGAATCATTAATTTAATGTATGCTTAGAAGGATTAAACTTAGAAAAACTGCTTCTGAGCTCTCCGATGATATCGAACTTCGGAATCGGACGGAAGAAACTTCGACTCGATCAATGTTCAACACAGAGACAACAGTGAGTAAAATCTTCCTTCTACTTCTAGATCAGTGGATACACGAATGATCGAAGTGTGGACTCAGCAGCTCGTCAAACAGTGTGAAGGCAGTTAGACCACAGGTTCCGGCCAGAAAGCATTTACTTGCGAGAGTATAACCATAGATTCACGAAACCAGCCCGGAGCCATAGGAATCCTTTTCGATGCGTTTATACTGACTAGTTCCAAAGACAAGCGCACGTGCTGAAGGCAGTTTGCAACCTTATCGACGATGTTCGCGCTAAAAGTAGTTCTCAAATGATTTCCTGAAAATCTCATAGATTAGTTTTATTAGAACACCAAATTTGTGTTTATCTATCGGGATAAATAATTGGAGTGAAATAGAATCGTCTCTTTTTACTCTCAATGGTCTTTTGATCATGTTGAATTTTGATTGGTAAAATCATTGGAATGTGGGGGCCGAAGTCACGTGACCAACCTGTTTCAGAGATACTACATCTCTGTGTTCAGAATGACCCAGAGGCAGTCACCCCTGAGTCAGTATTATGACTCTGGATGTCAGACATTCCCGAGGGAAAAAGAGCAAACACCTTTGTATGAACTGAAGTTGGGGAAGTATCGCTCCTGGCACTTGCTTGAGTACGTCACGTACACAATTCCACTCGTGTCCTCTACATGCACACACATTACAAACACACAGACTCGGAGAGAGAGAGAGAGAGAGAGAGAGAGAGATACAGAGAGAGACAGAGACAGACAGACAGAGAGACAGACACAGAGAGAGAGGATGAGAGAGAGAGTGAGAGAGAGTGAGAGAGAGAGAAGGAGAGAGACAGAGAGAGAAAGTGAGAGATTGATTGATTGATTGACTTTTATTGGGGCCGACGACCCAAAGTTCAATATACAGTTGAAAAAATCCCGATATGATATATACATGTAGAATTACATTAGAACATTCCTCATTTTATACAAGTCGTGGTCGTGAACACTGAACATTATCCTGCCTGCAATGCTCAATTCAAACTGATTTAAAACATTCCGTTTTAAAATAGTATATATACAAACTCAGTAACAAATTCATCCCTGAGGTACCTTAAGGGAACGCCATCCACAATTGACAAGATCACAGGTCAAATACGTGATGGACAATTACCAGCACTGTCTAAATACGAGTTTGGGGGGAAAGTTTCTTCTCCCGAAGATTGAGTGCATAGTACACATACATGGCCACATCTCGTATGCACATTGTACTCGATGAATTCATTAGTTGTGCACATGTATAATACGTCCCTGTGTAAATATGTTTTTGGATATATTTCTTTCGAAGATCTGCATAGGTAGTACAGTTTAACAGTACATGTTCCTCATTTTCGACTTCTGGACAAAAGGGGCACTTCATGTCCTCGTCTATCTGGTTGTAACGATGTCTGTTACACTTCAGATCATTTAACCCGTATCTAAATCTTACAAAGGCATCACGGAATTTCTGTAATTGCGCGTAGATACTCTTCAGATCCGAAGGTGGTTTTGAATGAGCAGTACCAATGGTACCTCTCGCTTAGAATATTACTGTCGTGCCATTCTTGTTTGTGGCAATCTCTAAGCCTCTGTTTCCATGCTCGTAAAAACCCATTTTCGTTGCCAACACCACCATTTAGCCAAACGTTGGTGAATCCGAATTTCGACAAACAGTCCTCAATGATAGCTGCCCAGTTTCTAGATCTAGGAATTGAGGATTTTGATAGCGAAAGGTATGCTTGTTTAGGTAGCCTACTGACTGGCATTTTACTTACTTTCAGCCAGTATTTGATAGCTCTGTGCAACCTAAAATAGACATGAGATACCCTCCTAGATCGCCATAAACCATGTGGTTAGGCGTTCGATTGTCGAGATTTAAGATTTTTTGCAAGCAAAACTGTAGTGTTTTAAAATTACAATATCAGATTTACTCATGCCCCAAACCTCAGAACCATATAGCAAGAGTGATTGCATCTGTGAGTCAAACATTAAAAAACACACAGACGTGCTTTGTAAACTCTAGATTGTCTTCAGTAGCTGTACAACTCTTTGTTTCCCTTTGGTTGCTAAGTCAGCTAAATGGACATTTGAGGACAGTCTGGTAGTGAAAGTGAAACCTATGTACTTGTAGTTATTCACTACTTCTAGCCTTCTACCTGCCAGAGACCATCACTTCACCTGAGCTAAGTGGCATCCTTTCCTAAAAATCATCGACCTGGTTTTTCCCGAGTTGACCTTCAGGCCCAAAGACGGGGACACTTGGGCTAAATTGTTCAACTGGTTTTGTAAGCCTGCAGCCGTTGTCGAAAGAAGGACAATATCGTCAGCAAATAAAAGGGAAACATTTCAGGCATATTAGGCAAGAGTTGAATTCCATGTTTTCCTAGCTTTTGTACATGAAGAGTGACGATGCTGATATACAGGGAAACATTTTTGGTCTCTCAAATACCCCCTGCTTCACACCCGCATGACGCTGAAAGAATTCTGAAGTGATACACAGGCTTCCACATTGGCATTCATAGCTTGCAACATTGTAATCAATTTGGTTGAAAGACCAGAGTTCTTAAGGATTCTCCAGAGTTGCCCTCTGTAGACTGAATTAAATGCTTTCTCATAGTCGACCTTCACCGTACACATGTTTTAGGACCATACAATGAAGAATAAAAACATGGTCGATGGTCGAGTTTTGGGATTTGAAACCTTCTTTCTCTCTGCAGATAACATCCTCGTCATCCACCCAACAATATAACCTTTGAGTCAGGATGTAAGTAAATACCTTGCTCAGTGTGCCACGTAAGTAAGGAAATTCCTATGTAGTTGTTGAGATCTTGCTTGTCTCCTTTTTTAAAATGGGTATTACAACAAATCGGGACCATTCTCGGGGGGAAATTCTGAGTTTCAAAAAGGGTACTGAAAATGTTTGTTAGAAGAGGTGCCATCTTGTCACAACTTGCTTTGTAGCACTCGCCTGGTGTGTTGTCTTGCCCTGGGGATTTCCTAGATTTTATTCTTTGGAGAGCGGCCTTCACCTCAGCCGTTGATATGGGGTCATCAAGGGTAGAGTTGGAGACAACCGTCTCAGCCGTTACAACCTTGCAAGTGTCGCGCTCAATTCTAGAGTGCATTTCGCAACGACCTAGATAAACTTTTTCGAAATGCATTTTCCGTGTATGCATGTCAATGTCCGCATTAGCAGATTATTTGCTCGTTGTATTTTTCACTAGGGACGAAAAAATACTTGTGTCTTTGCTGTTAGCAAGCTTACTTCTTACTGTGTCGAAATAATTCTTTTTCTTTATCGAATTAATATTTGGTACGATTTCCTATTGGTTAGGTATTTCTCTGTATGTAGTGAGAAGTTAGTTTTTCTAAACTGTATGAGCCACTTTCTGTCTCACGTTTTGCTGCACGACACTCACTATCAAACGAGACGGGTTGGAGTCTGGTCCTCAGGGGGTTGGTCGACACCTTCTCCATACGTTTTGCACAAGAAAGGGTAGCCTAGTTAAACAACTGAAGGCCGATTCAACATATGTTTCTGAAGCTTTCTCTAGCTGCATCTCAAACTCTGGGGATCCCATACTTTCCAATAATTCATTAGCCTTTGTCGAGTCCCAATATGTTTTGGGTACATAGGTCATTTTTGGAATTACATCTGGGAACTTCTTGTGGTATGTGATGGCTTTCTATTATATAATTGACAACGAAATATATTGGATTACTGAAAAGAAAAAAGGTGTGGACAGTAACCGACAATTGTATTTTTTCTTGAGCCATCTTTTAAGCAATAGTCGATGACACTTTCACCATGGGGCGATAAGTACGTGTATCGTCCCTCGCTGTCACCATCGGTACACCCATTTAATATCAAGAGACCATGAATCAGGCAAACTTTCAGGATGTCGCCAAAACTGTTGACAAAACTATCATGGAACCTTCTGGTCTGCCTGAAGTTGGGACATTTATGCTCGTAGTCCTCCTCCCACCAAGACTACATCGTCATCCTGAACAGGACTCACAGTCCGTATATCCCAATTCCTTACTCTTGCGTTTAAATCTCCACAGAATTAGGGACGATTTCGGGAAGGATTCTTGGCATCGGAGAATAGTGTCTTCTAAGTGAGTGGTGCTGCACGTTATATCCCTACTCGTATAGTACGGAGAATCTATTGGAGGAACGTAGATGCATAGAATAACAATGCTCGTATCAGCAATGTTTGAAACCCCGTGAGCAAGCAGATTAACAACATTAAGGTTTACAACAGATTTTTATACCACCACAGCCACTCCTCCCGATCTGTGACCGTGTTTGGAGAGTCTCCTAGCTGCGACACAAAACACGATGTAATTATCGAAGTATGTTGAGAAGTCAAAGTTTTCACAGGTAAAGGTCTCAGTTAAGCAGCAAATGTCGAAAGATGAGAGGTAGTCGGAGAACCCCGGCCCTCCCAGTTTCGACGCGAGACCTTCAACGTTTCACGAAAGCATGCACAAACTGGTATATGGTCTGATGCAGAAGATCCTCTCTCTGGTACACAGTGCCGATAGCAGGGATCGCCCCCATCCGTCGGGGGTCGGCCCACGCGTACTTATCTGGGAAGGTCGGCAGCTTCCCGTGAAGCCGAGCTACTGTACGGCGCAGTCACCCTTCCCACATGGAACGGTTGGTTCCACTGGCTGTAAAAGTTTTTGGACTTCAACACCACCATCGTTTGAAGGTTCACTGTCGTTGAAGTCTGCACCACTGGACACCAGGGATCCACGGTTCCAGGGCTCCCGCTACGGTCTGCGACCGCAACACCAGCCTGCTCTATACTTTCGCAGACTCCTCTGGGCGCAGTACCCGAACTTAACCAGTTATGCAAAGTAATCTGCTTTTTTGGTTCGCGCTATGGATTCGTACTCACATGCGTCACAGACCGCGGGTGCAACGCAGGAGACTGGCGATGGAGTGGTGCTGCTACCTGAGATTCAAAGTTTGGAACGAGTGCCCGAGACTCTGGAACGTTGGTGACTGAGTCATCTATATCCGAAGACCACATGTATTCATCAAAAACAATGTACCTTGGTGGTGTTTGTTGTTCGATTTCGAGAGTCACGTTGTAATTTTTGTGCTGCGACAGTGATTCAGCTGATGTGATCTCGGCTTCGTCGATTGCTGTTGCAGAAGGATGCCTGTGGGAAAGGCTACGCTGATGTTGATAGTGGGATGCAGAACGGAAGGTGTTGCTCTGTCAGCAGTGTAACTATTCTGCTTTCTCTTGCGTCTACGCCTGTCATAACCTATAGGTGGCTTCAGGGGGCCTTCGTGATCACCCCTTGAGGTTCATGGTGATGACTAGTGTGGTGGGCGACGCTGATGTTTGGTGACTTTATCCTCCACGTTTCCAGCTGCCTCTCGAGACCAAGTTGCATTCTGGCGTTGGACTATCTTGGAAGATGTCATCGTCTGGTCCGTTGCCTTCTGTCTCGTGGTTAGGTCTAGCGTGGAACACATCTCGTCGATGGACTGGTGTCACATTCCGAAAACAGAGCCTTTTGTTACGGAAGAAGGCTTGGTGTCCATGATTACGATGATTACGGAGCTGTTGTAAAGTAGCGCTCTGCTTCCTTGCGAGGTCGCTTGAAATTCGGACACCTCTTCTCCTGAGAGGGTCACGACCCATCTCAGGAGATGCAGCTTGTCTGTCCAGCTCGACATTTCCTCAAGGACTGGACGAGGATTACCACGCCGTACGCCCTCATCCTGCTCCCCCAATCTCTGCACAGTCTTTCTCAGTCCAGGAACTGTCAGGAAGCGCTTCTCGAAAGACGCTCAGCACTGACTGACCCAAAAGGATTCGCCATGGTCTTCTCGCACTCCAAAGAGTCCAAGGTAGTTCCTCTTCGAGTTTATCTTCAACCATTCGAGTTGGCCCTCTGCAGTTATTATTCTGTTTTGCATGTCCGCTTGCACACTATTCAAATGGAACTTTAACCCCTCCACCTGAGACTGCAGTGCTACGTTCCATTGAGAGAGATATGCACAGTGTTGTCTGCAACGCTTCTCAGTTTCCTGGATGGACATGCGCATTATCTCCTGCTGTGCACCTAGCCTGCGCAGTTCAGCTACCATATGTAGCCTAAAGGTTTTGGGGAAGTGAAGGCAAACAGGAAGACTGCGGCACCAGATTCGAGGATTCTGCCCGCAGCCACTGCCCCATCATGAAGTAGTCCTGGTTAACTTCCCGGGCTTCCCTGTCATCAGGATGAGCAGCGACCATCAAAGGATCCACTCTAGCGGCCTAGGGTCTGCTGTGTTGGGCCCGGGAGTGGGTTGAATGTCACCTCCTAAAGGAATCAGGCCTGACAAGTTGTGTAGCCCGGCAGTGGGGGAGGGCGGTTTAAATGCACAGATGGTTATCAAGGAGGTGTGAAGCACGAGAAGTAGGAAGCTTGCTCGCGCCAAGGGTGGTGTTACCCGGAATCTCCATGCATGCAAGACACGCTGCGGTTTCTAATCGTTCAGGCCTACGGTTTCCCAGAGCGAAGGTGGTTCTCGTGCTGAAAATGAAATGTTCTTTCTTCTGGAGCGCCCAACACGTGCATGGTGAGCTCCTATTTGTTGGCGGTAAGCTTCAAGCGTGATCCCCATGTTTCATTGCCCGTGTACGTGCCTCATTAAAAGATAACCAAGCACCACAAGAATTTGAATGAAGCACAATATACCCAAATGGAATCTAATGTAGTCCATAACTTTGCATGAAATTCCTCCGTGAAAGATTCTTGCACGAGATTTAAAAAAAAAGTGGTGGCTAAGTTACATGGTAAGGCTGTTACAATATTCACAGAGTAAAGATGCAATTTGCCATCGGCGAAAACAGATCCGCGAATCCGATACAGTTTAACGTTCAATTCGCAACCAATGCAATGAAATGACGTGTCTTGAAAGAAACGTCAAATGTACCTGGCCGCTCCCGGTACCAACCACAGTAAAGCTCCAAAATACTTTGAAACGATGGATATTATCAGTTGACATGCACGTACGCCT
>JAWQFJ010019761.1:0-14908 GCA_034096865.1 Theodoxus fluviatilis | reverse complement strand
CGTTAACAAGTGCAATCGTGATAGCGTCATAAGTGCTTGATGACGTAATTATTTTTTGGTTGCGGTGCCTATGAATAATTCTTGCTTGATGGTTTCTTGATGGATCTCGTTCTTATTCGGTTCACTGTACGTTATTACCAAGCCAGGGAATACAGATCTTCCTGAAGGAAAAAACTCCCGCCGAAGTCCTGCTTCTACTTTCCTGGGGCGATATTCTATCTCTTCTGCTTCCTTCCTCTCGCATTTTTCTTTCTCTTCTGCTTCCTTCCTCTCACGTTTTTCTTTCTCTTCTTCCTCCTTCTTCTGCTGCTGCACTTTCTCCTCCTCTTTCTTCTGTCGTCGCAGTTCTTTCTCCTCCTCTTTCTTCTATTGGTGCTGCAGCAGAAGTTTCATCATTACTGACATGTCCTCTGCTGGTTGTTCTTTTGCCTCTTCGCGTGCAGCGGCCGACCTCGTTATGCGTTTCTCGCCTTCCACGTCCATGCTTTACTACTTTTTCGCCGTCTCGGGAACCAGTTTTGCGGGTAGGTGGTCTCTGACTTGCGGTCCGTCCCAATCACCGTCAGCCATTAAAAGTGGCGACTAGTTGCCAGAACGCGACTGTTTCACTCGATCTCGATGAGGTTATTCCATCAATTGACTACTTGCATCGTAAAAAATCTTTCTTCCTCCTTCACCAATGTTCTCTAAATTATTCATTCTCGCATGGATTCTATATAGGACCCACGCTCCTGGAAACTCTACTCGCAAATGACGTCACGTTGTTGATGACGACACACATTACGCAATTTCGCCATTCCATGAATCGCGTATTTGGGGAGGCGCTCTGGAGTGTACGACCTTAAAAAACCACTTTCTCTTCAAGCCTTGATTCTGAAAATTTGATACATTCAATCGGACCTAACTTCCAGTTAGTGTGCAAAATGTCAAGGAAATCCGTCCAGTCGTTTTTGAGATATAAGCCGTGAAGTCGGGACAGACACACACAGACAGACAGACAGACAGACAGACAGACAGACAGTACAGATAAAGTCTGTAGGACCTCCAGTAAACCTGGAGGGATAAAGTCTGTAGGACCTCCAGTAAACCTGGAGGGATAACGTTGCCGATGGCATGTCAAATCAAGCCCATTATTTCAAGGAGGCGTCTTTGAAAGCCGTTCTAATAGCAGGCAGAGATTTCAGATAAAGGTGACTTTATCCCAGGGTGTGTGGTGAACTGAACTTTACAGTCTCTTGCAGGAATTGTGGAGAACTGAAGAGCAGCCTCTCGAATACTCGTGGTGGACGGATATTAGCAGGCAATGATCAAGCAAGGCTTTGCATCAATGGCGGATGACAGACTGGATTCTCTGCTACAAGGTACGTGAGGGGAGTATCCCGTACACGGTACAGGCTTCTGAGAGAAATTGTGAGTGAGATCCGCGCGGTAAATGCTGATTGTTCTGTTTGATTGGGAGATGCGTATAGAGATAGGGCCTGGCCACCAGGGTGATGCTGTGTGGGTTGGACTCCCTCCATCCTCCACGGTGGTTTGAACAAATTGAAGGGTGACAGACAGCTGGAGCTGTTCATGCTCCCTCAACACCTTGTTCCCGTGGCTGCTGTGCTTTCGGGGCCTGCTCCAGTAGCTCAGCCGGCGGCCTGTCAGTCAGCCAGGTGATTAAGATTCAACACTTTTTGATAATGTCAGTGTCGCTGATTGCCCTAGAGAAAAACTGCATGAGTTCAAAGCAAATGTGATATTAAAAGCGACCAGGCAGAAAATGATGGATGAACAATCACATTAACAGGTATCCGTCCATTTTACAAGCCATACTACAGATGAGTTTTGGCATGAACCCGAGACAAAATCTCTTTCGGCTTTTTCCATTTACCTGCGCGGTTCATGTTCCGACACCACATCCATTCTGCCCCTGTGAATCATCCACTAGCAATGGTCAACACGAAGAAACAAAGACGATCAGCGCTGATGAATGGACAAACCCACCCGCGATTTTCGCAAGTAACATTCGAGCGGTAAACCAACGTGCTGGAGTTCCTCCCACCAGTACATTGCTTTCGCGTAATAATTTCATCCGGGTCGTTTGATGACCTTTTTTGGTGTTGAAGAGGTAGGCAAAGTCCGCTATCATAATCAGTTTCTTAGATTGTCCTTATTGTTAATCTGTTCCGAGCTGCAGGTTCTTTCAGTAAACTATTTAGTTCAGTTTAGTTTGGCACTAGCGTAACTTCCACAAACCTTGACAAACAATGCGCAATGAAACTGCGCAGCACGAATAATGAGTCTCTCGTTGGCAGTGACGTCACACACCTCATGGATTTATTTATAAGTGAGACAATCAGATAATGATGAGGCGCAGTGTTAGCAGGCAGACGTCAATGTTGTTGGGGTTTTTTCCTCCTCCAAAAAATCTTACAGGGTCTTCCTCTTAACGTTAAAAAAAATGTCGATGGACTTGAAATCCGAGACTCACAACGTGCATGCAGGTTGAGTTGTTTGAATGGAGTAAAATGTCAGCATTGCTAGAGTGATTCTCATCGGAGTAAATCTCGCTGCATCTCGATTTAATCGGAGGATCACACGGACTCAGTTGGGAAGAACCGGTCTTATGTCTCGTGTTGTATCTTCCGTCTCGCCAGAGGAAATAATGAATAAGAAATGCGTGTCCTATTCTGTTTAAGTGGTAGGTGCGTGTAGTGGTGTTCTTGGGAGTGGTTATGACGCTAGGCGACCAGGTTGTTGTTGCGTTGTTGTTGTTGTTAGGTTGCTGAAAGGGGTGTGCCATCTCCCCAGCTGCACTTGTCGAGACAGCCTAAGACAGATCACAGTGGCGTGCTATCACAAGAAAAGCATTGAATATGTAACCGAATGGAGTAAGAACTATGGAAATAGGGAGGGGTAGAAAAGAGGATAGGTTCGATATGTTTGAAAACAAATAGGAATGGGCTTTCATAGTAGTAACATGTATTCTAATAATACTAACCAGTAATACAAAAACACGATGGCAGACTCGGTCACATGATCAGTTGAATGCTTAGAGAAGGATGACGTCATCGATGACGTCAGAAGGGAAGAGTTCCTTGATTGCACCAGACTATTATTACAGTTTACAACAAAAAGAAAGATTAACAATCACTTCTATTAACGACTGCTACTCACGCTAGAGCAAAACTAAGGCTAAAAGTACAAGACTGGTGATGGGTCCCCCTGCACAAAAGTGCACCTTGCCACAAAGACTGTTAAAGAGGCGCGCCGCATCAAAGCACTGGCAGCGAGAGAACGTCGCCACCGAGCTGAGTCCATCCCTGCGACAACAGCAGACTTCCAGTGTCCTGTCTGTCCGCGACTCTGGTAAACCCATCTTGGACTACAGAGCCATTCCGGTGTGCGCAGATGACTGCGCAGATAATTGTATGTCTTCCTCGAGATCTGAGGAACCAGCATGATGATGATGATGATGATGATGATGATGACAATGACTATGACGACGACGGTGATGATGATGATGATGATGATGATGATGATGACGATGATGATGACGATGATGACGATTACGACGATGATGACGATGACGACGATGATGACGATGATGATGACGATGACGACGATGATGTTGATGATGATGATGACGATGATGATGACGATGACGATGACGACGATGACGACGATGATGACGATTACGACGATGATGACGATGACGATGATGACGATGATGATGACGATGATGATGATTATGATGTAGCACACGGGATGAGCTAGACATTTTCCAGGGTGATTTGTACGCACAGTCGGATTTCAAGGATTTCTACCCTGTCTCGATGGCCCTAGTACAACCATTTTGGATGTTTGGTTCCATCCCTGGCTGAGCTCCTGCAGCAGGCCCAGAAAGCCCAGCATCCGGGGGTTTCAGTTGATGTAGGGGGACATGGAGCGGCTCCGTCCGTACGCTATTCTAGAGCTTGTCTGGTTTCGAGAAAAGGCCTCTATCGAAGGGCTTTTAAATCCACTCTCTGTGGTGACCTCTGGGTCATCTGCTGCTTCATCTCGCCAAAAGGCATTGAAGTTTTCGTGTCTGTCGATTTCCCCCACTCGACTATTGCGCCATTTGTTAGCACTGAGTCACGATATGGACAAAGTCCTATTGACAAGCCATGAAGAGGGGTTAGGCATGTACTTTCATCTTGAGCTGAAAAATCGAACACGATGCTTATCCGCGGTCGAGACAAATGAGCTGCCATAGCCTGAGGGAGATCAGACCAGCCGGACGTTTGCGCCATCGTCACACACTTGTTCAAAGAGTTAATATTTCGCCTCATTTACTTTGACATTTGCGTTGAGTTTTATGGGCTGCGATCATGCTTTGCATTCAGAAATGGCAAAAACATTGTATTCCCTTGGTCGTGAAAACAATTTAGTGTGCAGTCAGCAAGGAAAAATAACAGCCACTAATCGTGGCTTACCATAAGGTCGAAGCCATTCGTATCTCTCGTGCAACGAGTCAATAGCGTGCTCACTGCGTCGACGGAAAAGCTTAACGAATCGATGAGAATCGAACAGAAAAATACGATAGCACCGCTGAGATCTAACGTCTATGCCACACGCAAAGTATGAAAAGATAGAAATGTTCACTCTCTTCACCCAACATAAAGGGTGGCATCATTGTAAAATTGAACGGGTACCTTAGAAAACAATAACTTTTTTTTTCTTTCGGACAATTTTATTTTCTTTCCGGTGAGGCTCAGAAAATGGGCATAAAATGATAAAATATTACAATAGCTCCGAATCAATTAAAAAAAGCAGGCCTTCAACCCCAATGCCCATCCCAAATCCCTCTGACATCTTATCTACATCTCAGATACACTCATGCAAATGGGAGATGAGGAAAAAACGTCTCCCCCTTGACCACAGTCCATGCTGATCCATACGGTCTAGGACACAGAGTCTCATTCAGGAAGGTCATGATGGAGTCTTTTTTTCAGACAAGGTGGGTTTTTTTCTTCATGACAACATATTTCTCTCACACAGAAAACACCCACCTTTCCTGTGAGGCTCAGATAATGGGCATAGAAAATATGAAATACAAGAAGCTAAGAAGCTATTAAGGTATACAGGCCCACAACTCCAGTTCCCTTCCCAAATCTCTCACATGTGCAGGACCATTTTTTCGGGACAAAGCGGGATTTCCGGTGTGAACAGTGAACAGTATCCGCTCGTCATTTCATTGTGGGCACGAACCAGTTACTACTGAACTGGGGATAGCAGGAAAGAGTTTGATTTTCAATGGCTAAATAGATCTGTAATGCTCATTTAAAATTTAATCGTCTGTAAAATATGTCAATAATTCTTATGCTTCTATCTCTATATCCAAAAACAGGTGATACAAAGTCATACCCCGAATGATGTACTATTTGCCTATGCATGATTCTTTCGTGGACTGCGATGCATTGAGAGACTTTGAACGGAAGAAATGAATGCGAATGTGCAGTAGGAAATAAAAACAGAATATGGGCGCGAAAACGAGAACACGAAAACAGCACGGTGCTGAATAGAGAGCAAAGCATGGCTTGCCCTCATCCCTTTAGGGAGGTGTGGCGGCGGACAATCTCGACAAAGCTCCACCATCTTATCTCCACATCTCAAAAGAATCGCTAGGATGGGGAAGCAGGACAGCAGCAAGATTCACTCCCACCACTCACCAGGGCGTAGCGTCAGAATGGACTGCTCTGATCTGTAATTGAAATCCGGCAAGGAGGCGATCCCATTTCAAACTCAGACCACGTTATCGACGAGCTCCGTCTCTGTCTGGAAAGTCTAGATCACGTGGGACCTTGGGCAGGTAACTGGATTCGACTTTCTGTGAAGTCCGCACGTGGCTCTGGTCTAACTGCCTGGTGTGGTCCCACCGTGACCTCTGACTGCCCCTGACTGCCCCTGACTGCCCCTGACTGCCCCTGACTGCCCCTGACTGCCCCTGACTGCCCCTGACTGCCCCTGACTGCCCCTGACTGCCCCTGACTGCCCCTGACTGCCCCTGACTGCCCGGGACTGCCCATGACTGCCCCTGACTGCCCCTTACTGCCCCTGACTGCCCCTGACTGCCCCTGACTGCCCATAACTGCACTGCCGTCTTGGAGCGCTGATGAGAAACCCGGCAGTTGTGGAATCCGGCTGAGGATTGGGAGCATCGAGCGGTTCTAGGGACGCGTTGCCTACGCTAGTATCTTGCGAGGAAGGCGAGGAACGCTATTAAAGCGCGAGGCGACGGCGTTGCGCAGAACTCCTCGCTTGCATGTTGCGCGATTGTTGCGAGGAGGCCTCGGAGGAACTTAGCCGCTGCTAAATTCAAAATGGCGGAGACCATGCGTGTAGGGCTGATATTCACAGACGGCAATGCCCGTAAAATGCGTGTCACTATCCGAGAATGGAAAGTGTAAGTACAGGGAAGTACTTGCTGACCATTTGATTTAATTTGAGAAGTGTGTATGTAGACATTTATAAACAAATATGTCACACTTTTTCATCATAGCACACATGAAGGGGCATCAATGCACATTACGCGTCCTTTCTCTAAGCATATCGATGCACAACACTGCCGAAAAATGTGTCTACATGTGCATATGGGATGCTTTCTTTCCTTTGAAAATGTTCCAATGCCATTCGAAATGTCATTATGATGTTTCATCACTTAACAAACTGCTGTAATGTCTGTATCATCAACTACTTCGTCAAACAGCAAATTCTTCACCGACTCTTGCCTAGATCCAGCCATGTTGCTCTCTCGGACTTCCGCCTTGCCAATCGATGATTGGCCGTCGCCTAGAGGCCTTGCCCTAGCTCTCTTCGTCTCGGCTCGCTCGCGAGAAATTCTTCGCCAACTAGGAGGCTGAGCAACGCGCCCCAGACGTACGTCGCTCTTGGACAGGCAAGCACGAGGCTATGTTTGAAATGTACTGTGCTTCCGTCGGATGAGCTCTGACATTAACGTTGTGGAAACTGAGTCCTGGAATTCGCGGGCTGTTTGCGCCATAGTACGCCAATCTTAATTACAGGGTTACGACCCGTCCCTAGCACGAAAGAGAGGACTTGAACTTTTTCCGTCCCCCGCGAACGCCACCCCTCCTCCGACAGCCCCCATCCCCCATTGTACAAGTTCTTGAATAAAGAATTGTCAACAGAAAAACAACAGTTAATTTGTTTGATCAATCAGCAACTTAATGTCCTGGGCCCGTATTCACAACGGCGATTTATCTTTTTAACACTCGATTTATCCCCTAAGCCCGGGTTATCTTGATCGGTTAGATAAGGTACGCTCGTCAGAGGATCCTAGGTTGCGCTTTGCTATATATACTGGTTTCCAGCCAAGGGAGAGCGGAACAGGCAGTTGGAATCGGCTGAGTTTAGAGATAAATCGAGGTTAAAATAAATCGCCGATAAATCGCCGTTGTGAATACGGGCCCTGGGAGACAGCAACTCGTTGTGCATTAGACCAACATCAGCCCTCAGATTGGGCATTGTGAAAAACTTATCGTGTCTCACCGACAAAACACTCTCTCCTTCCTTTTCTCTGTACGCAGCACTGACAGACAGATAGCGTGATAGCGCTGTACATGCTTAACTGTAACAGAAAGAGCTGTGGTCGTTTGCAAAGAAGTCACCAAAGAGGACTCTGAAGCATTCAAGTTGCTTTATGTCTGCACAGGAGGAAAGATGATACTTCAACATATGTGGGTGCATCAGTTACTACCATTTCGGCAGAAGTCAAAACAAGATACTAACGTCGTAATGAATGCTTTGATGATTAGGAAGACAGTGGCAACTTGTCTAATCATGTGACCTAGATCCTCTTGCTTGAGATAAGATGGCTCTTTTCCACCACGAAACTAGGCTAATATTAGAGTATCGTCTGTTTCAGTCCAGGTTTTATGGCGATTATAATGAGTGGACGATGTCACTGAGATGACATCTCCTTGCATGCGTAGAAATGACGCAGCGCATGTGACGTCATTGCCCAAACACTGTGGGGAAAGAGGTCATGCTTTCAGTAGTTGCAGTTGAAAATGTGACGTCATTGCCCAAACAATGTGGGGAAAGAGGTCATGCTTTAGTAGTTGCAGTTGAAAATGTGACGTCATTGCCCAAACAATGTGGGGAAAGAGGTCATGATTTCAGTAGTTGCAGTTGAAAATCCCTGAAGGCTCCCATCCCACACCATGCTGAAACAGCTAATACTTTTATCAAGGTCCAGGCAAAATCTCCTTTCTTTGTCCTCATTTGAGATTTTATGAATAGTACTGTTTGCCTCGAAGGGATTATATTTTTATTTTATTTTTACATGGCTGCACGTATTGCCACTAAACACAGCGAATTTGCAGATGTTGATCGATAGGCTGACTTCCATACGGAAAACTTTAATAGCGGAAATTACCTAGTTGTCTGAAATAGACCATTCGCATCATTTCACTGGTAAGGAGGTTGAGTGGATTCCATGAAACCTTGATTTTTTTTTCAATTTCTGGCGAGACGTGAGGATGAGAGGTGATTGGCTTCAATGACAGGGAATTGTGTAGTAGTAGTAGTAGTTGTTGTTGTTGTTGTTGTTGTTGTGTAGTTGATTTGTTGTTGTTTTATTATGTACTGTTTGCCACAGTAGAAGATGTATCATCGGCAAGCATTTTTAAACAGCGAGTATTGCAATCACTCACTTCGTCTTCATCGACCTTCATGTAATAGACAACCGCGGTGGAATTGCAATCAGGTATTAATCAAGATCTTATAATGGCTTTGCAAATATAGAATGATAGTTCCTTGGGCATGTCAGGACTCAAGTGACTTGGGCGAAATGAGAGAGAGAGAGAGTGAGAGAGAGAGAGAGAGAGAGAGAGAGAGGGAGGGGGAGGAGAGAGAGAGAGAGAGAGAGGGTGGGGGAGGGAGAGAGGGATGGGAGAGAGAGAGAGAGAGGAGAGAGGGAGGGGGAGGGAGAGAGAGAGAGAAAGAGAGAGAGAGAGAGAGAGAGAGAGAGAGAGAGAGAGAGAGGGGGGGGGGGGAAAAGCAAGAAGACACCGAACGAATGGATAAGAGATTTACACTTTGTGAGCCCTACCCGCCCGGGCCAGTTTGATAACAAGCATTACGCCACACTGGTCTGTGCAGCATCTACTGCCTCCTCCATGCTGTTGAAGACAGATTGCAGGTAGAGGTCAACCTCTCAAACTTAATTTGGTTTGTCTGTCCCACACACGATTTTACATGCGAATAATAAACACGCATGCATACACACACAAACACGCATACACACACGCGCGCGCGCATGCACGCTCACACGCATGCATGCACACAGACACACACACACACATACACACACACACACACACACACACACACAGATGATAGATTTGTGCTTGAGTCCAGAGAAAGAAAAGCTGCAACAAACAATCTTTTTCACAACGTTGTGAGAATTTCCCAGGTCGGTGACAGCTGTGTGCTGCAGTGCCTATAAGACAGCCACAATTCACAGCATTCTGAACACAGATATGTCTCAGCCACGCTGAATGAATTCACAGAAACCTAATGCTGGAGCGTGTGTGGACACTAATGACATCGCATGGAAACCGCAGTCCTACGTCGCCCAAAGAGTTTCCTAGCAGTGTCATTATTTTCTCAGGAAAGCAATCCTCTCCTAGCAATGGGCGCTTTTGCTGTTTCACAGCATTTGGACTGCTCACGCCATCTGTAGATTTGTTGGGAAGAGGACTCGAGTTTATGACGACTGCGTGAGTACAGAAATGTATGTACTTGTGTACGAAAGTCTGTGTGTAATGGAGCTCTTGTGTGCATCTGAGCTTTGCATGATTCTTATGTGTCTCTTTATATTCATTACATGGCTGGATCTCTCTCTCTCTCTCTCTCTCTCTCTCTCTCTCTCTCTCTCTCTCTCTCTCTCTCTCTCTCTGTGTGTGTGTGAACGTGCGCGCGCGTATGCGTGCGTGCGTGCGCGTGTATGTGTGTGCGTGCGTGCGTGCGCGTGCGTGCATGCGTTGCACAGTACGTGTAAATGTATCGCCATACAACCTTTTGTCTGTTCATCTGCTGGAGATCTGTTGTCTGCATACGTTCTCCCCACCGTGTGTCCTCACGCTATTCTTAGAACGCATATGGCTGGGGTAATGGCGGCCTGACTTGCTCTCACTGCGGCCAGCTCTGGTGACGTAAAAGTCATTGGCCTTGAATAGGCAACACATGCTTATGGGCCGTAAACCTTCACCCATTCATTTATTCATTCTTCATGTCCCTTACTCCATCGTTCCTTCGACACTGCCGCCGTGTAGACGTGGTCCGGGGATGACGTCATTGGATGGGTTCATGGCAGGCAAAAACTCCCCGAATAAGGTAACATCTGCCACGAGATCTGGAAGGGGGCGAGCTCCCCTCAGAGAGAGGACGGATTGCACGGAACTTCTTCGGCAGCGATATAATAATAGTGATAATAATAACAATAATGATAATAGTGTTATCATCATCATCATCATCATCATTGTTGTTGTTATTCTTGTCATTTCTTGCCAAAATACACGACATTTTTTCGCGGGTCACCACTGCGCACTGCCGGTACCCGGTTTTACTCCTGGGTAGGAGAGGCAAAGTGAGTTGAGCACCTTGCCCAAGGATGCACCTCCAGAATCCGTGCAGAATTGAACGCTGCACCTGCTGGCCGCAAGGCGAACGTCTTAACCAACGTACTACGAGAGTCTCTGCTTTGCAAGACGCCTGGGCTGACACCTGGTGGCTGTATCGGAGAGAAAGCACTCCACGCTGTGCCGCGGTGCTACTGGATCTCAACCTCGATGGCGAGAGATATCTTGTCTTCTGAAAACTTCACAAGCTTGCATTTAATGGAACTATGACGCCAAAGACGGTACACAGAGAGACGTGGAACTTCGCCTGAATCTGCGAAGTTGAGTGTTTAGAGTTACCTTATCTTTGTGGGGTGATCGCGCGGAATTACAACTGAACGACAGAACCGCGGCGGCGTCTGTTGCAGCGCGATTTCTCGCTCAAATGCTCGCTACGAGCACATTTGTGCCGGAAAATAGTTTTTCGGTTCCCCCAAAACAGAGAACAGTAAGTTAAACACAGTTTCTCATCTCTGTTTAGATCACAATTAAACTGTCTCGGTGCTCGTTCGCAATGCAGATATACATTGTGATCGATGAAAATAGATCTGTATATGAGAGATTTCGACATTTCATATGTCATAACAGTACAGTTTTTGCGATGTGTGTCCTTCACTTCACAATGAAAGTGTGCTTACTGAGCTTTTACTCCAAGAAGCCACGTGACTCACCCACCCACATGCAAGGGACCCAACCCTCTCGCATCCTCGCTTTTTTTCCACGGCAACTCTGAAGGAGTTCCTTGTCTTTTGTGTAACGTCTTTGATGGTTCCCATGGCAACTCTGAAGGAGTTAATGTCTTCTGTGTAACATCTTTGATGGTTCCCATGGCAACTCTGAAGGAGTTAATGTCTTTTGTGTAACATCTTTGATGGTTCCCATGGCAACTCTGAAGGAGTTCCATGTCTTCTGTGTAACATCTTTGATGGTTCCCATGGCAACTCTGAAGGAGTTCCATGTCATCTGTGTAACGTGTTTGATGGCTCCCATGGCAACTCTGAAGGAGTTCCGTGTCTTCTGTGTAACATCTTTGATGGTTCCCATGGCAACTCTGAAGGAGTTAATGTCTTCTGTGTAACATCTTTGATGGTTCCCATGGCAACTCTGAAGGAGTTAATGTCTTCTGTGTAACATCTTTGATGGTTCCCATGGCAACTCTGAAGGAGTTCCATGTCTTCTGTGTAACATCTTTGATGGCTCCCATGGCAACTCTGAAGGAGTTCCGTGTCTTCTGTGTAACATCTTTGATGGTTCCCATGGCAACTCTGAAGGAGTTCCGTGTCTTCTGTGTAACATCTTTGATGGTTCCCATGGCAACTCTGAAGGAGTTCCGTGTCTTCTGTGTAACATCTTTGATGGCTCCCATGGCAACTCTGAAGGAGTTCCGTGTCTTCTGTGTAACATCTTTGATGGCTCCCATGGCAACTCTGAAGGAGTTCCATGTCTTCTGTGTAACGTGTTTGATGGTTGCCATGGCAACATCCAAGGCCTTGTGGAGGCTGACCATATGTCTGAGGGTTGTTCTTAAGCAACCAATCAGGCTTGACCAAAACCGCCAAGTCGTGGGTAAAGGCGCTATCGTTTAACACATGCTCACGTGAGCGTTTGTCAGGATAGCGGAAGTTGGGTCACAGTTTTGTTGTTCCACTCGTTACAGAGGCGCTACAGCAGCTCAAGACTCTGCAAATCGCGTTTTGGTCTCAGTAAGAATGTAGGTCAGTTTTGAGATGTCAACACTGCGCTTGTGTTGATTTTGGATCTTCCGGATTTGTTCGATGTTAGCACCGCTTTATTCATTTGCCTGCTTATTCGTGCATTCATTTATATATTCATTAATTCATTCATTCCATTTATCCATCCGTCCTTTCCTCCATCTCATCATCTACCCATCCATTCATAATTATTGATTCATTTGTTTGTTTGTTAACGAAAGGCTCATTTTTTTTTATTCATTCATTCGTTGATTTCTTTGTTAGCTGCTGATTAATTGAATATATAGAAAAGAGTCTACGAAGAAAAGGACATATTTAAAAGCAAAGTAACTGGACATAGGTACGGTATGTACATGTATATAGATCAATGAAGATCTGCAGACGTCCAAGATCAGAGAAAAGTAGAGTACAGTCTTTGGTACTGTGTCTGTGAGTGCACAGACTGCAGTAAGTCATCATGACGCCCACCACGACGGATCACACACACTGCAGTAAGTCATGGTCCCACCACGACGGACCACACACACTGCAGTAAGTCATGGTCCCACCACGACGGACCACACACACTGCAGTAAGTCATGGTCCCACCACGACGGACCACACACACTGCAGTAAGTCATGGTCCCACCACGACGGACCACATACAATGTAGTAAGGCCTGGTTCCACCACCAACCCCCTCTGCCCCCTAATCCCCCACACATCACCTCTGCTCCTAATCCCCAAATCCCTCTGCCACCTAATCCCCCAATCTCCCCTGAACAATCCTCTCTGCCTCCTCATCCCCAATCCTCTCTGCCCATAATCCCCCAATCCTCCTGTCCCAATCCTTCCTGCCCTCTAATCCCCAATCCCTCTGCCAACTAATCCCGCCAATCCCCCCTGCCCAATCCCATCTGCCCTCTAATCTCCAATCCCTCTGCCCCATGATCCCCCAATCCTTCTGTCGCCTAATCCCTCCAATCATCTCTGCCCCAATCATCTCTGTTCTCTAATCCCCTAATCCCTCTGCCACCTAATCCCCCAATCCCTCTGCCACCTAATCCCCCAATCCCTCTGCCACCTAATCCCCCAATCCCTCTGCCACCTAATCCCCCTTGCCCCCAATCCCCTCTGTCTCATAATCTCCCCTCAATTCCTTCTGCCTCATAATCTCACCCAAACCCCTCTGCCTCATAATCTCCCCCTAATCCACTCTGCCTCATAATCCCCCCTAAGCCCCTCTGCCCTTATCCTTTTCGCCTCTTCGCCCTCTGTCTTTCCACACACATAAACCCGCTTCTTCTTCCTGTCCCCTCCCCCTTTCTCTTACCCGTTTACCCCCCACTTTCTTCTCCATTCATTTCCCCTTTCCCTCCCCGACCACACTTTTTTTTCTCTTTCTTCACGATCTTGCCTTTCTTTGCCCGATCATTGATTCGGGAACTCGGACAATGTGGACCAGAAAGATTTGCATTTAATGTGAATCAGAAAGTGTTTTGGCTTAATGTGAATGAGGAAATTCCGGGGGAAACTCATCCAGCACGCTACGTTAATGACACGTGACGGCAGGCAGACACCTAGCGCCAGTGTACAGTTCGACTTTCGCCTCGGTACCATGGAAACAGAGATGGACAGCCTGGAATACACTGAGCATCTGCTTTCCCACACTTTTCACAGTTGACCATCCCAAAGTGCACGAAACAATGGCGGTTTCGATCAAAATGGTGACTAAAGAGGCTACTCTTTCTTATAAGTGGTGGATTAAATATAAAACGGTTTAAAAATATGGGGAAAATGCGCACTCTCCATATCCTACACGTGCCTCTCGAAGGTAGTGACAAAGGGACTTTCATCCAATCACAGCTAAGACCTTCGAGCTCATCATTCTGTGAAAAGTCAGGGGTTTCAATCACTTTTTAAACGCAATATATGGATGTCTCAGTTCTAATGCTGTACACTCCTATGGATGCCGTCAATGCTGTTGCCCCAATTGAGGTCGGAGGAGATGAGCGTGCCGAGGAACTTAAAACAGTCCACGATCTCGATGGCCTGGCCGCCGATCATCAGTGGATCGATAGGAGTCGGATTCTTCCTCAGGTCGACGATCATCTCCTGGGTCTTGGTGGTGTTCAGCTCCAGACTGTTCTCATCACAGCACGACACCAAGCAGTCGACTTCCCGGCGGTAGTGGGATTCGTCGCTGTTGGAGATCGCCCCTTCGACTGCGGTGTCGTCCGCGAACTTGAGCAGTTCGAGGCTTGCGTCAGTAATGGATCGCAATGGTGTGCAGGCAGTCATCTCTTGAAACACTCACCAAGGTCATCAGAGCCATAGACAAGAGAAAAACTGCTGGCCAGAGCGCCTCGCCATGGACATTGCAGTGTCCCCACTGCCCTCCAGTGAGAGGCCCACATAGCCGTCTGCTGTGCATCACTGCACACACCAGTTGACAGACCACGTACTTCCGCCATTGCCCACTTCGATGGATCACAGCCACTCTACCTTTTGTATCTTTGTTTCGAACTCTCTCTCTCTCTCTCTC
>JAWQFJ010019759.1:15000-55491 GCA_034096865.1 Theodoxus fluviatilis | reverse complement strand
CCTGGTTGGTTTGTAATCTACGAACAGTGCTCATAGGTAGGCATGGGCTCGACCAGAAATGCCGTTGAACCCAGTACAAAGAACTGTGTGTCCAATTTGCACTTTTAACTGTCTTTACCATCATCAGTCAACACTTTCCAGTAAAGGAAGAATGCAACTCTGCCATGGCACTCTTGGAGGACAGGAGTAAAGACCAAAAATTCCTGTATCTGAAATTAATATTTCGTTCGTCGTTAATTGCTACAATTGCGGTCCATACTAGAATAAATTATTCTAATTCTGTTCCATGAAATACAATTCTCATGAAAGTCCTTGAATCTCTTTAACAGTCATCAACTCGTTTTCAAAATGACTACGGCAATATCCAAGTTCTCCTCCAATCTGTTTATTCGGGTGGGTGGAAAAACCTAGGCTGGTGACAAAAGGGGAGGTAACTACAAAATTTATTCAACCATATAGCAGTAACCTCCCCTTAATTTCACAGCAACTGATGGCAAAAGCAATGCATCGAGTAAGGAAGCTCACTCTTATGAAGTCACCAATTATAACGAAAGGATGGTCCCAGTAAAAGTTGCGTCCCTTCATAAACAAGTCTTTGGGCGCGTTTGTTTGGCCACAAATCTCGAGATTCTCCCTGAATAGCTAGTCGAGGGCGAGTGAGACGCTCCTACACTACAGCTAGAAAAACGGCCAATCAACTCGCAAGGTGCCGATAGACGAAATAACTGACGATTCAGATATCACATCAGTTTTTCATAGATCACACCATGGTGTCATATCGAATGGTACGGAAACTTTTTCAATAACAAAAAGCAACATGTGTTCAACTGTAGACAATTTTGTCGAAAATGTGAGGCCTTGGGCGTGTTTGTTTGGCCCAAAATCTCGAGAGAATCGCGAGGGCTAGGCGTTGCCTACATTCCTCGCTCATAAGGACGCACTCGAAGTGAAGGCAGGAAGCCGAGGGAGGTCCGGAGCTTCCACGATCCTTCCCGCTGCAATGACCCGGATGAGTCAAAATGGCGGAGAAAGTGCGAGTTGGGCTGGTGTTCGGAGAAAACAGTGCCTGTAATGAGCTTCTCAGGGTTCGAGAATGGAAAAGTACGTACACAGAAGTATTTGCTGTTCGAGTGTTCATTTGTATATATAGAGGAGCAGGTGTGTTGGGTATTTCTGGACATACACTGCCGAAAATGGTTTTATCGCTTGCAGTATACGTACGCTCTATGAATAATGTCCCTTCACCGTATACGTACGCTCTATGAATTATGTCCCTTGAATAGATCGAAATGAATCGAGGCCTCACATTTTCGACAAAAGTGTGTACAGTTGAACCCGGGTTGCTTTTTTTCGTTTAAAAAGTTCCCGTACCATTCGATATGACACCATGGTGTGTTGTATGAAATAAGAAACTGATGTGATATCTGAATCGTCAGTTATTTCGTCTATCGGCAACTTCTTCACCGACTCTGGCGCCAGGACGCAGCCATGTTCTTCGCTTTCGCCTTGCGAGATGATTGGCCGTTTTTCTAGCCGTAGGAGCGTCTCACTCGCCCTCGACTAGCCATTCATGGAGAATCTCGAGGATTGTGGCCCCTAAACGCACCCCTCGATTCATTTTGATCAATTCAAGGGACATAATTCATGTATACGGTGAAGGGACATAATTCATAGAGCGTACGTATACTGCAAGCGATAAAACAAATTTCAGCAGTGTATGGCCAAAAATACACCTACTCCTCTATATATACAAATGAACAATCGAACAGCAAATACTTCCGTGTACGTACACTTTTCCATTCTCGAACCCTGAGAAGCTCATTACAGGCACTGTTCTCTCCGAATACCAGCCCAACTCGCACTGTCTCCGCCATTTTGACTCATCCGAGTCACTGCAACGGGAAGGATCGTGGGAGCTCCTGACCTCCCGCCTTCACGGCGAGTGCGTCCTTATGAGCGAGGAATGTAGGCAACGCCTAGCCCTCGCGATTCTCTCGAGATTTTGGGCCAAACAAACGCGCCCCGTTCCTAGCTGCAGTGGGGCAGCATGGAAACGGAATACTCCCCACGGAGTGGAGATGCTGCTGGTACCATACTGTAACTGTTCTACAGTTATAATTTTAACTCTGATTATAATATAGTTTCATCCAGTTACCAAAAAAAGTACATGTCAAAAATACAACTTGATGAGAACAGTCTTCAATCACACAAAATCACTTTGCATGTTTACTAACATTATACATGTATGATAAAAATACACTTTGTACAGAAGAGCCACCTAAATAAATCGAAAAAAATGTTCCAGACGCATACATCCCAAGTCTGTCAGTCCCTGTTTGTCTGCAGGTGTAAGTCAAGATGTATGGATGGATGGTTGGATGGATGAATGGATGGATGAAAGGATGGATGAATGGATGGATGGATAGATGGATGGATGGATGGATGGATGGATGGATGGATGGATGGATGATGGATGGATGGATGGATGGTGTTTTACGACCTCTCAGCCTTTGTAGGCTATATTATAAGCCATTAAGCACATAAATTACTGGAATAGTTTATTGTAAGCGCAAATGAAGTCACGATGTCCCTATTTATTCGCCACTTGCGAATCGCATAGGTAGACGCGGTGGGTCTATTCTGACCCTCAACCCACAAGGGGAGTCAGTCAAGGAGGGATCAAATGGCCCTATGCTCAGGGGGTAACTTGTACAGCCTTTTGAGACCCAGTAACAATGACTGTATTAAGTCCTTACATTTTACCCTTTTGAACGATGTCTCACATTGCATTAGTGTGTGTCCTTTCTTGACTGGGGTACTTGTGATGCAAATGAAGATGTCAGTATGTTGTATGTTTTGTGAATTGTAGGTGTGTGTCTGCATGCAAATGTGCAAATGTGTGCATGTTGGCAAGTGTGTACATGTTTGTGTGTACATCGTCACAAGGCTGTCAGGATGCCATACACAACTTGAACAAGGGCAGTTTTAGCTTCTAGTAACAATCAGCAATATGTCGGCTAGATCGCTGACCTTCAACACTAACCAGTCTGACCATATTATGTGTGTGTGCATCTTGTGTGCTATCACAATGCTTAACACTAAGAGCAATACTGAATGAGCTTGAAGACTTTGCCAACAGCAACCATCAGCAACACGTCATCAAGACTGCCGATCTTCAGCACCAACTGGTGTGTGTGTGTGTGTGTGTGTGTGTGTGTGTACACACGTGTGTGTGTGTGTGTGTGTGTGTGTGTGTGTGTGTGTGTGTGTGTGTGTGTGTATGTGTGTGTGTGTGTGCGTGTGTAAGGGGACACCCAGATTTTAAAAAATCTATATAAAATTCTATAGACTTTTGGTTATAGAATCCTATAAGAATTCTATAGAATTCTATAGAAATTTCTATAGAATTTCTATAGAATTCTATAAACAAAAGTCTATAGAATTTTCTATAGCATTTTTTTTCCTGGGCATACATGAAGACCTTTCTGCGTGTTTTCATCTAATTCTACATGTGCATGTGGTGTATTAACTTGTAAGGTGCATGTGTGTGTTGTGAAGGTTCTAGATCGTTCGAGAAGATCGTAGCGCAATCGAGCTGTTCTGTGTTTACATCAGCCTCTCCTATAACCGTTGCCGGGTCAAGTGGTAGAGTTGGGCTAAATTTGTCTCGGCTGTGTCACGTGACGTTAGTCACGCCACAGCTCGAGCTTGAGAGTACATTCAACGCTGTTCTAGAAATCTCTGGAACTTGTATTAGGGACACAGGAGAGAACACGAGGAGATACAACAGATTTAAGGTGAGAGCTTAACTAGAGGATAAACGAGTCCTCCTTTGTAAGGAGTGAGTCCTCTGCGGCACTGCGCATAGAGTGAAGTTGTTACCATGATACTGTTTACTGTCACCGCTGTGTATCTGCCAGTGCGTGAATAAAGTTTTATCGAAAACGACCACCAGTGTTTGTGAACTTTGACTTCCCGGTGCAAGCTAGGAGAACCCCCGTACAACAGGACATTGCAAAGAGAAGAGTGCAACATGTGCAAGTAAGGCACCAGTGCATTGCTGTTGAGCTCTTGTTTGTGCATCTGCTTGTGTATAGTTGTATGTGTATCCGCCCCTGTGTGTGTATGTGTGTGCAAACTTACGTGTGCATGCATCCATGTGTGTTTGTGTGCTTTATGTATGTTGGTGCGACACTCAACACTGAATATTCAGGAACACTCTTTATTGGACTTTTCAGTCCCCTAAATTTCCATGGCATGAAAATAAGAAGTCATATTCTGTCTTTAATGGCATTTCGTGATTTAAACGTTCTCCCTCCGATGCAATCGCAGTGCAGTGTTTTCTATTGCGTTTCGAGTTAATCACCCTCACGCATACAGACTTGTGACAAGTCTTGACTTTACTTTGATTCGATTTTTTGGGTGATATGATCTTATTGTAATAGACCGGTGGCCTACACAATAAATAATTTGTTCGTTTGTTCGTTCTCTCTCAAACACACACACACACACACACACACACACACGCACACACACACACACGCATACACACACACTGTCAAGGCCAAGTACAGTGAGTAGTTAACTAAACGCATACTGATACCTTGGATATCTCCCACAGCCACCGTCTAGAGTTATAACACAAACACAGCAGATAACAAATCAACACTTTAATAAGACACTTCACCGTCCAAGCACAAATCCCCAACACTCCTTCACCAACGAACAATTCAGCCCCCCTCTGCCACAACAAATCAACATTTCTCCGTCAAATCACCAACACTTCTCCAAAGCACAATTAGAATCCTCTCATCAAAGCACAAATCACCAACACTTCTCTTCCAAAGCACACATTAACATCCCTTCATCAAAGCACAAATCACCAACACTTCTCCTCCAAAGCACACATTAACATCCCCCCATCAAAGCACAAATCACCAAAACTTCTCCTCCAAAGCACATATTAACATCCCCCCATCAAAGCACAAATCACCAAAACTTCTCCTCCAAAGTACATATTAACATCCCCCCATCAAAGCACAAATCACCAACACTTCTCCAAAGCACACATTAACATCCCCCATCAAAGCACAAATCTACGAACTTCCACCGTCACTGCACTAACCATAACCCCTTCACCGCCACTGCATTAACCACAAACTCTTCATTGTCCAAACACTAATGACCATCACTCCTCCGCCAACGCACAAATCAACACTCTGTCAAACCACAAAATCGTCAACATTTCACCAACCTTCCACAGTGGCTGCACAAATCACAAACCCTTCACTGTTCAAGCATAAAGTGACCCTTTCACATTCCCATAAAAACCCTGGTTAAATACCTCACTACTGGCCAAATTCTCCTGCAAAGCGTACACCACCGATCAACCTTGCACAGAATGAACAATTTCATTTACTATTACGAATTCCATGTGCTCTACACATAAAGTTGCACAAAACCACACTAATTCTGCAGGAAAACAACACAAAACAGACGGTGCGCACTGGCTGAACTTTATCACTAACTCCATGCTAACATTTTAAAGGGCATTTCACATGAGTTCGTGACACACACACACATATACATGCTTACATACACACACACACACACACACACACACACACACACACACACACACACACATAGCCAACTGTCAGGATAACATGAATACTAGAGAGCACTCTGAGACTGAGAACCTCCACCAAGGAAGCCACAATTTCTCTTCCATGAAGTCTAGTTCAGTTTAGCATCTGCTGGAGGTCTATGAATGCGGAATGCATACACCCGCATCATCAGTAGTTTGACATCATTAGCTTTGTGATATGTGTGATAACAATTCTCTTCCTGCTTGTAATTGCAAAACAACATAACAGATGAGCTCCACAATTTCACAGATTGTTCCTGGGGTGAAACCCTGACCTTGCACCCAATTCCATCACAATCCATTTGGAACTTTTAGAGTCATTGTCCCAAATAACTACTCACAAATATTAACAGCAAAGTGAGGGAGCACAAGAAAAAAAATATAATCTGCAGAAAATCAGTAAGAAGAATAAAGGACAATGGTTACATGACAACAATTACTTTCACTGTAACATCAGTATAACAAAGAAGCATATACATATCAGGAAAAGGAAGCATGGGATAAACAGAAGTCTGAAAATACAAGTTGTGCTCTACAGTCTCTTGTTCAAAAGTCAGGTAGCTTCAGAAACAAAAGAGCGCATGTGTTTTGCTCTGTTCCACAAGATTTTTCCTCAGAACTTTTTCCTTTCTACAAGCAAACCCAATGTTCTCTCTTCCACACTGACTCATATTACATAATACATTCTCATCTCTTTTTTCTGTCTGACAGTTTCTTCCACAAGAACAAACAAACTTTTAAACTACATCGCCAGTAGTTTCCATCAAATGTGTGCAAGACCTATCAGCTTCAAACTGTGCTGCCTTCACAGACATATACATTCATGGGCATCTCAGTAAACCCAGGCTCATAAATCACATGGAAACATTTGGAGAAATTGACACAATCATTTACCTGATGACAAAACAAAGAACTCTGATATGCTTCTGTTGTGTAGCTAGTATGCCAAGACGAGTTAACTCCCTTCCTTCCTTCGGCTCCTCTTGCTTCCCCCGCGAGTCCTACTTTCTCTTCACATCTTGTAGGGCAGTGGAATAAAGCCGGTACCTTAAACGGACCCCTCGCCATCTCTCTCCTTGACTCCGCATCACGACAGACGCGTAAGGCACGAAACATGGTGGCAGCTGATGAATTTCGCTTCCTGTCCACTGCTTGACTGCAGTAGGCACATTTTTTTCTCTGCTCAGTGCCTCGTGCCCTGATTCTTTGAGTGTTTTGATCATCGAAAAGTTTCGCCACGCCGAAATTCCAAAATGTCTGGCCCTCACGAGCATGCTCCAGCCGACTCACGCGATCCAGACCTTGCCTTGCCAACTACTCCTAAACCAAGCGTCCCCGCCCACCTCCGCCCTTTGACGTTGAACACAACGCTCCTGGCAACTGGAAGCTCTTCAAACAGACGTGGAATCTCTATTCTACTCTGACCAATTTGTCCAAGCAAACTCCGAAGTACCAAGTGGCACTGCTACTCCACTCACTCGGTGACGATGCTCTACGCGTCTACAATGGCTTCCGTTTCGCGACTCCTGAGGAGAACCGCACTGTCAACAAAATCATCGAAGAATTCGACCGATTTGCCATTGGTAAAATCAATGAATCGTATGAACGTTTTAAATTCCATCAACGCAACCAGCATGACGGTGAAAAATTCGACACGTTTCTCTCTGCTCTAAGGAATCTTCTGAAAACGTGCAACTTCTGTCCCACCTGCAAGGACAGTATCCTCAGAGATCGACTTCGGTTCAAGCCGCACTCCTCCGAGAGAGACACCTCATTCGAAAAGTGCATCGATTTGGCTAAGGCCGCTGAGCATGACACCCAACATCACCAGGCCATGACTTCCGACGCCGTGCACAAACTGGCCCCTGCAAGGTCGCCGTCGAAGAAGAAAAAGTCCTCAGCAAGTCCTTCAACTGCTGCTACTACCTCGCGACACTTCACTGCAAAGCCCCAAGGCAAACCCTGCAAGTTCTGCCCCTACACGCATGCACTGCGGAAGGAAGAATGCCCTGCATATGGCAAGACCTGCAGCAACTGTGGTAAGAAAAATCACTTCGCTGCCAAATGTTCTGCTCCGCGTCGGACTGTCCATCATGTGGAGGACCAGGAAGAACTTTATGAACCCGGAGAATGGATCAATGCTGTCCACAACGCACCTGCCCGAGATGTCAAGTGCACCATGCTGGTGATCAAAAGAAAAGTGACGTTTCAACTCGACACAGGCTCCACTGTGAACCTCCTGTCCGCTCGTTTCGCCAGCAAAATCACCTCATCTCCAACGACTCTAAAGATGTGGAATCACTCTGAGATCCAATCCTTCGGTACCTGCGACCTGTACCTGACAAACCCTCTCACCAAGCAGACACTCCTCACTCACTTTGTCATGTGCCCTGACTCTCTCTCTCTCTCTCTCTCTCTCTCTCTCTCTCTCTCTCTCTGCGCTCTGTTAGGTCTGAAAACCTGCCAAGCAATGCAGCTCGTCACTGTCAATGGAGGAAACTTCGAACGAGTGTCCGGCGTCTGCCCTGACGACATAGTGACCAAGCATTCAGCAGTCTTCGGTGGATTTCTTGGCACCCTCCCTGGCGCACATCATCTGAACACTGACCCATCTGTTCAGCCAACCATTATGCCCCACAGACGAGTTGCTGTCGCCGTCAAGCCGAAACTGACGAAAGAGTTGACCAGACTCACCGAACTCGGCGTCATCACACCTGTTGACGACCCAACTCCTTGGGTGAGCCAGTTGGTGATTACAGAGAAAAAGTCTGGAGAACTAAGAGAATGCATTGACCCCAGGGAACTTAACAAGGCACTCTTGCGAGAGCACTACACTCTTCCGACTCTGGACGACAGCCTTCATGAGCTCAGCAACTCCACTGTCTTCTCAAAAGCAGACCTCTCTTCTGAGTCCAGCATGCTGACGACCTTTCAAACTTGTTTCGGACGATATCGCTGGTTCCGACTTCCATTTGGCACCTCTGTCTCGTCAGAAATCTTCCAGCGAAAACTTCTTGAAGCACTCCATGGGCTACCCGGTGTCGTGTGCATCGCAGACGACGACCTCATCCACGGCCGCTCTGTGGCTGAACATGACTGCAACCTCAACAAGTTTCTGGAAAGATGTGCTGAGAAAGGCATCAAGCTGAACCGAGACAAGCTGGAACTCAGGATGGAGAAAATCTCCTTCATGGGCCACATCATCTCCAAAGAGGGACTGAAAACTGACCCTGAGAAGGTTCGAGCCATCACTGATCTCCCATCTCCTGCCAATGTAGAACAACTCCGCAGATTTCTCGGAATAGTGAACTACCAGGCAAGATATGTTCCCCCCCTGACTGACTTAGTTCACCCGCTCTCCAACCTTCTGAGAAACGACGTCCTATGGCAATGGTCTCCTGCTCAAGACAACGCCTTCAAGAAAACAAAGCAAGCAATCACTTCAGCACCAACTCTGCACTACTACGATCCCTCCAAAGAACTGACTCTGGAAAACGACGCCATTGACTATGGCATAGGATCTGCACTACTCCAAGATGGCAAGCCTGTCGCTTTCGCAAGTCGCTCTCTGTCTCCTAGCGAGAGGAACTATGCCCAGCTGGAAAAAGAAATGCTTGCTGTTGTTTTTGACTTGGAAAAGTTCCATCACTACACCTACGGGAGAAATCTCACTGTCGTCACTGACCACAAACCTCTCGTTGCCATCGCCAGGAAACCGCTCTCAAAAGCACCCAAGTGCCTACAGTCTCTCTTGCTCCGTACACAAGTGTACAACATCGACCTCGTCTACCGACCTGGCAAGGAGCTCCACCTTTCTGACGCCCTGTCCCGTGCCCCACTCCCTGACACTGTCACAGAAGAAAGAGTCACGGTGAACAGTCTGCAGCACAGTCCTGTCAACGCTGACCGCCTCTCTCAGATACGCGCAGCAACAGAAACCGACAAGACTCTCTCCTGCCTAGCAAGCATCATCAGGACCGGCTGGCCTGTTGATAGACGAAAGTGCCCTCCTTCCCTCTTGCCATATTTCAGCTACAGGGATGAACTGACTGTCCAAGATGGAGTCATCCTCCGTGGCGATCGAATCGTTATACTCACATCACTGCGACACGAGATGAAGCAGAAGGTGCATGCCGGCCATCTGGGTATCAATTCCTGCCTGCAACGTGCACGAGACCTCATCTACTGGCCCGGCATGACAACAGACATCCGTCGCTACGTGCAGTCATGTGACACCTGCGCCTCGTCCATGTGTCAACAGAACCCCGAACCCATCCTGCTCCATGACATACCACCTCGCCCTTGGGAAAAGATAGGCACAGGCCTCCTGCAAATGCAAGGCAGACAATACCTCGTCACCAGTGACTATCACACCAATTTCACTTAAGTTGACTTCCTGCCCGACACAACCACCTCGACAGTGGTGACTAAACTAAAGCACCACTTTGCCAGATATGGAGTGCCCCAAACCGTCATCAGTGACAGCGGGTCACACTTTACATCTGAAACCTTAAAACATTTTGCCAAGGACTGGAACTTCACGCACATCAAATCCAGCCCAGGAAACCACAAGGCCAACGGGGAAGCGGAATCTGCAGTCAAGGTCATCAAGCGCCTTTTTGAGAAGTGCAGAGTATCTCATGAAGACCCATACCTCGGACTGCTCAACCTACGCAACACTCCAACAGAAGGCCTTCAAAACAGTCCCGCACAGCGCATGTTCGGTCGACGAACGAATTCGCATCTATCCCGTCTCTCATCCAAGCTCAAACAAAGACCCCAAGATGGTAACAAATCAGCAAGACTCAAAACAACACAACGACAGAGCATCGCAGACCACATCAACAATAGCAGAAAAGAGCTGCCAGCACTGCACATCGGCGACGCTGAGATTGCAGCCCCTTGACAACCAGTCCTCGCACTGGAAAGTTGCCATTGTCAAATCAACTGGGGAAAAGGACATATGAAGTGACCACAGAAGGAGGAAGAAAATACACAAGAAACCGACTTCACCTTTGGCTCCACAAACATGGCACCACCCAAAGCAAGCCTCCATACTTTCCATTCAGCTCAGATGTCCCCAGCAAACAACCTGCTGATATCCAGTCACCTGAGCGCTAACCCCTGTAATTGGAAACCAGGAATTCCCCCAGTCACCTCGAGCGCTTACTCCTGTAATTGGAAACCAGAGGCTTGTTCAGGAGTACGAAACGCTACATGAGCGCTTCATGTTTGCAATTGGGCGCTCTTTGCCTCTCCTGAACACCTACAGATTTAGTGCAGCGCTTCACTTGTAAAAGGGGAGGTACATCTTCTGCGCCGCATGTTGTGTTGATAGACGCTAAGAAAGCGTTTTCTTTGACACAGACATCGTTTATGCACGTTTACATGTATTCTGCATGAATAAAGTCCACTACTGTGTCATCCTTACTTGCCATTACTCGCGCATACAGAGCGCTTGGGGCAAATTAAGCCCGTTCCAGTCCCAAAATGTTGTTTCTGAGGGTTATTTTACGCATCGACGGCCAGTGCGGGATCGAAGACGCCATTTTGAAAATCGTCTTAATCACCTCGGATCGGTGATCACAGCGCTGCTCAGCGCTGAGTGAATCACGCCCCAAAATTGTTGTTCAGGAGTGAATCACATCTAGCGCTGTGCAGCTCTTTGCAGCGCTGCACCTCCTGAACAAGCCTCAGGAATGCCCCCAGTCACCTCGAGCGCTTACTCCTGTAATTGGAAATCAGGAAGTCCCTAGAGACGAAGCTAGCCCATCCCATTAACGCGCTCCCCAGATGACACAACGACCTGATGCACCTGCCACTGCCCCAGCAAGGAAGAGAAGCAGTCGCATACCCATCTTTCAAACTCCAGTGAGACTACGGTCTGGGCGGCTGACCAAACCCACTGCACGCTTTGACCTCTGACCTCATTCCTGCCGTTTGCCTGAGAGACCTCACACTCCCAGCGACAACTCCAGCGTCTGCTACTATGAGCCCAGGCTCTGGATCTGGATCATGTAAGTTGCAGTAACCACTTCTGGTTGTCGTCGCAACTTTTTTTTTAATACAGTGAAAGTGTTCAGTGGGTGGGCGACAGCCCTGACAGTCTCGGCGCTGATGATGCTGCGCCGGCTGGTCGAGCTGGTTTGGCTGGCAAGTCTGTGTCACCCAGTTAGTTCCACTCAGCCACAGTACGGACAAAGAAGGAGTTCCTGTACTGATCTGTCGTGCTGGGGGGAATGACGAATCTCGCGTGTTGTTTATAGCCTGTCGTTCGATGATGTTGTTGCTTTTGAATCCTTGCAGCCTTGTAGGGACAACTCTCCGTCGGCCACTGACAGCGGGAGTGAGAAACTTCTCTGGGGGCAGCGCCGGGATCAGGCCCTCCGCGATCTTGTTCAGGAGTGTGAGGCGTTGCTGCTTGCGGCGCTCTTTCAGTAGTGGGACGTTCAGGTCTCTGAGCATGCTGCTCACGCAGCCCGGGCTTCTGGACTCGTACTCACTTGTGATGAAGCAGGCGGCTTGGCACTGAACTCTCTCGAGTTTGTCAATGTTCTTCTGTAGGTAAGGCTCCCATACAGTTGCTCCGTATTCTAGTTTTGACCGTACAAGGGAAATGTACGCCAGGCGTCTAAACTCTTTGGGGCAGTTTCGGAGGTTCCGGCGCAGGAAGTCCACTGTTGATGCAGCTTTGCTGCAAATGCTAGAGATGTGGGATGACCATTTGAGATCGGCGGACAACAGTATGCCAAGGTAGGGGCTGTGTTGTACTTGCTGTAGGATTACTCCCTCTAGGCTGTACATGTAGGACGACTTGCTTTTGATGGAGAGGATGGAACACTTCTTCGCATTGAAGCGCATGCCCCACTTGTTGGCCCAGACTTCTAGCTGTTTCAGGTCGGCCTGGAGTGTGAGGTGGTCTTGGAAGCTTTTTATCCTCCGGTAGAGCAGGCAGTCGTCGGCGAACAGTCTGACTGTGGATGAAACAGATCGTTGATGTGTATTAGAAACAGGAGAGGCCCTGTAACGACCCAAAGTATGAACCGACCCAAAGTATGAACCGGAAATCGTCGCAGAGTTATCTGCCCGGTACTCTTAATAATTCGACTCTAAAAAGAGACGGCACCCGCCACTCCGCCTGACTGACTTGGCACACCCGGGGAGTTATGCTAAGATCCGGCCGCGTAAATATATCTGCGTTTTGTGACAAACGTCTTGCTCGGCGGTACTGTACTCCATGCACTTTAACGGTGCGCGTGATTCGGGTGTAATCTTAAGCTAAACGACGTTTATTGGCGCTGCTGAATTGGTCGAAGTCGGAAACATTCGGAACGTCGTTTAGCTTAAGATTACACCCGAATCACGCGCACCGTTAAGGTGCATGGAGTACAGTACCGCCGAGCAAGACGTTTGCCACAAAACGCAGATATATTAACGCGGCCGGATCTTAGCATAACTCCCCGGGCGTGCCAAGTCAGTCAACGGTCGCGTTTTATAAAACCAGACTACAAATAGACTACAGGGAGGTGACTCCCATATCATTTCCGGCAGGGGAGACGGCTTTTCACGGGAAAAAACTTTTTTGAACGCTACATTATGTGTTAAACGACACAAATGCACCAAAAACACAAAAACTCGTAAAGCAACTAATGCGTCGTTTGTCGGGATATATTCCATGCGAAGAACAGGTGCAGGAGCGGTATATCGCATAAAGAGAGAGCCGGACAGATAACTCTGCGACGATTTCCGGTTCATACTTTGGGTCGGTTCATACTTTGGGTCGTTACAGGCCCTAGTACCGTTCCTTGCCTGACTCGACCGCTGCTACGTCAGAAGCCTCGCCCCCCACTACGACTCGCATTGATCGCTTGGTGAGGAAGTTCGTCAGCCACGTGTGGATTGGTCTGCGCACGTCGATGAACCAAATATTTCGATTTCACAACGCCTGCTACAAAAAAACAAAGCCAAAACACCCCCATTGTTGCAGCAAATCATTTTATTACACATTACACCGTAAATGTATTCACAAACATGATCGGAATGCATCAGAAACGCGTCGACAAACAAGCACTTTTTACATGTATCTAAGCAGTGTGATTACTTCCCCATAGTCCTGGCCGCTTGGGGCGCAACGTGTCTCGATCCTCATAACAATTGTGTAACCTATAATCTTTGGTTGAGGTAAGTGATTTATTGCAATTATCCTCTGCTGAATGCATTATGTATGTAGTTTGCAGAATTAGGAATGCAAGTCGCCGAAAGTTGCAGACTCCTATTTGTTGTTATTCTCGCCAGCGTCAAAAGACACGAAAAAAGGGGGACGTAACTCTAAGTCTGTACCTCGCCCAGTGTTTAGCAAAAGTAGCGGAGTGCGCGGTCTTAGTAATGTATGGTCTTTGGTCAGCCTAAGGGATTCATAGAAGGTGAAGAACTAGGAAAGATGTGATGTGACTTTTCTTATTCCAACCTGCTCTAATGATTGATTGTAACTGATGGCCTTACATAGCCTACAGAGGGTGATGGTCCATAAAGCTGCACCCATCCCTCCATCTTGGAAATTAAGTGGGTGGTCTGTGTTTTTGCAGCATGTGTGTCTTGAGTGTGCTTCCTGTCCTTGCAGAGGTGATTGGATGAAGCTGTAAGGTGTGGAACCTGCAGATGGCCATAAAGCATGCAGGAAGAAGCTGGACCAGACTGAACTGCTAGGAAGTGCCTATTGGTTGTGAAAACTGTACTGCCAAGTTTTGATGACTGCTTTGTGGCCATGCCATAGGGCATTTGTGAGTGCAAAGAGAACTAACTGAGTAGCTTTAGTCATATTTGGCTCATTTTTACTGTGCTTGTAATGAAGAATATGACATCTTTTTTTCATGCCATGGAAATTTATGTGACTGAAAACGCCAATAAAGAGTGTTCATGAATCTTCAGTGTTGAGTGCTTGCGTTCCACTAACTTGCATAAAGCACACAAACACACATGGATGCATGCACATTTTGCATTCACAAGCAGGCGTGTACATGCATGCATACACACATACCTAGATCGAGGTCAACATGCCCTATAAAAATAATTATAGTCCATATGCCCTCGGGGACAAGGAGGATAGTGAAGCATTGCATAGGTTGGTCAGTTTTCTTTTTGAACGGTCAAGCGTACATTTGAAGAGAGAGGAAAAAGACACACCACCCTTTAAAGTTGATAGTTAATTTTGCTGACTGAACGCTCACAAGACTAATAGTTCAAGGGAGGTCACTCCTACAGGCTATCTGGAAGTTGATCCTTCAGCTGCTTTCACGGTGAAGGTCGATTTGTAACAGTTTAACATGGCGTCCAACAGTTCACACACAGCCTTCGCATAGAAGACGTTGTTAAATGTCTGTAAAGAAAGAGCAAGAACCGACTGTGTGTACGGCAAGGATCTTCTGGTGCGGTAAGTGAGTCTTTCTTGGTCAGTCGCTGCCAGCCACTGTGTTTGCGGTTCTGTCGCTATGGCTATGTATTACAGTAATTACTATATTAGGAGTCGTGAGCGCTCTGTGATTGTAAAAGCTTCTCTTTCACTGCCGAGCACTGCACAAAATTCGAAGGAAAAACAGACGGATTCTTGATTGTTTATTTTTCTTTACGTTACAGTTCATAACAGATCTGCAAGACAGTATATAAAAAGAAACCAGAATGAGGAATTTGATAATAATGCAGGAAATATTTTTTCTTTTCACCTGAAATGAAGAAACGCTAAGCATACCCCGAGTCTAACAAAAAAATAGTCTATGTTTTTTATAATTTCACTTTAAGTAAGTCAAAAACACAACATTTCAGCAAACATTTAAAATGAAATGTTAGTACAGTCTTTGGCTAAGACACACAGTAAGTTACTGTCACTGCTTTTGTCCTCCTGTAGGTTTCCCCTGTGGGTTCGGGGTAAGAATGACCGGAGAAGAGTTCACTAGGGGTCATATGGTAATTAGCAGCACCGCCATGATGGTAGGTTACACAACTTCTGGTGCTATATATGTGGAGGTATGTTTCAGGTCTGTGTTGAGGAGTGATAACTAGATCGTGGCAAAAGGATGGCATTAAAGCACTCAAAAAGTTTAATTATATCAAAATCTAATTGAAAATACTCATAGTCATAATAGACTATTATAATGTATAATTTTGGCACCAAACCCACAGAAGATAAGTAAACATACCTAGCAGACGAACACGATCGAACCGTAGCCACTACGCCAGCAGACGATCAAACTATTGTAATATAAGGCTTGTTCAGGAGTACTCAGCACTGCATGAGCGCTTCATGTTGGCAATTGAGTGCTCTTTGCCACTCCTGAACGCCTCAGATTTTGTGCAGCGCTTCACTTGTTAAAGGGTCCGAGGTTAATTTTCTGCGCCCCATGTTGTGTTGATAGACGCGAAGAAAGTGTTTTCTTTGACACAGACATTGTTTATGCACGTTTAAATGTATTCTGCATGAATAAAGTCCACTACTGTGTCATCCTTACTTGCCATTACTCGCACATACAGAGCGCTTGGGGCAAATAAAGCCCTTCCAGTCCCAAAATGATGTTTCTGAGGGTTATTTTACGCATCAACGGCAGGTGCGGGATCGAAGACGCCATTTTGATTGTGATGCAAAATCATCTGAAGCACGTCGGATTGGTGATTCACAGCGCTGCTCAGCGCTGAGTGAATCACGCCCCAAACTTGCCGTTCAGGAGTGAATCACATGCAGCGCTGAGCAACGCTTTGCATCGCTGCGCCTCCTGAACAAGCCTATAATGTTTCGTGTAAAGCTCGAATGAGTGGCAGCAGATACCTGTTTAGTTCTGGCTTGAATTGACAATTTCGTTTCCCTGATCTGGTGAAGACCGAAATTCAGGATCATCGAGTCGATGAGTGATCAACTTGCCCGCACTCGGCGTAACGTAACTAATAAGATTGGCCATTGGGTTGATGATGTCAAGAAAATGGCATTAAAGCACAAAATAAAGTTTCATGACAACTAAAATCACCGATTATATTAATAACTGGCCATTTTTACACTTACAGCTAGTGCTCAAACCAACATTTAAATCAGAGTTAGTTTTTCTTTTTTATTGTGACCTTTCTAAGGGGATGTCCGCGAGGAAGAAAACGCATTACGTTGACTCTCTCCAGCCCCATGCCCGTCGACGTTACCTCAACAAAATTGAGGTGATCGGCGGGCTTGATCCATACCAGCTGACGAAGGACCAACTTGATCTGGAATTGAAGAACATTCCTGCCACGGACATATTCAATTACGTTGTACTTGGAACATCGGCGTACATGTTGGAAGAGTTCAAGAATTATAAGTCTTTGGAAGCCTATCAATTTTTCGTGGCCGGATTCGCGGGAGATGTCTGCTCATTCTCGCCACCGAATAGCAAATACACTCTGGTCACATCCAAGGTAAGTTGTTTTCAATGGTTGAGACAAATGGATTGCCACTACCACCACCACCACCACCTCCACCACCTTCATCATTTTATTGATTTTGTTTTTCTCCCCTAATGAGATGATAAAGGTAGAGCTACAGGCTGATACATCCCCCCACACCCCACACCCACCCACCCCTCCTCCATCAACTGCACATTGTGCTCTGCTATTAGTGTGTGTTCCTGTCTTTCTCTGGTAGCACTAGCTCCATATGTACCACCATGGTGTATTAATCAGGAAGGAAAATATTTCACCCACCTGATTTGTCACCCTCCTCCTCCTCTATCCTACTTTGTAGGTGAAGCATTCACAGAGAATGAATGACCCACCACTGCAGCCTTGGATCATCCTGGAGGAGAGTGGTGCCATGAACTCTGCACACTGCACATGCATGGCAGGGCTAGGGGAAACCTGCAGCCATGTGGGGGCAACACTGTTTTGGCTGGACTACACAGTTCAGCTCAGAGGCAAGACAACCGTCACCAGTGAGAAAGCCTACTGGAAGATGCCATCAACCTAAAAATCGAGTATTTATGTAGATGTGTGCCCACACTTTTTTTGTCTATGAAATGATTTGCCTTCTAATACTAGGAACTATGAAGTGATGAAGCAAGTTTTTTTAATACTGAAACTGAGCTGTAGATCTAAAGCTAGTGTAAAGTGCACTTGAGATCACTTTTTATGCTGCCGAGAGAGGCTTATGTAGTTATGAATGGAAAAAGAAAATAATCCCAAACCTTTTTATAAATTGTATGAATTCTTAAGTCATTTTCATAACTAATTTCCATTTTAAAATGCAGAGGAAATAAAGGAAATTTTGTGCCTATATATATATATATATATATATATATATATATATATATATGTAGTTATGCCAACGCCCTCTTTGCGCTATTAGCCAAACTGCACAGTACACTACCACTTCACTTTCAAGGCTAATTGTGGTCAATCCGCAAAATGTTATATATAATTATATGAATGAAAGTTGTTAATAAAGGTTTGAAGAATATGTGTACAGAGTTTGAATTTTGTGTGTTTTGAACTTTTTGCGAAAATACAAGTTGTTTGTGAAAATCGGGTGTTTCTCGCACAGTGCCTGCCGTGGCACGGGCACAGCCGCGTTTTCCACATCGGGTTACTATTTTTAAATCTCTCGTGCATCGCTCTTTCTGATTGGATAGCTTTCATACTTGGCAACCAATGAGAGCAAAGATTGCTCTTTCGTTCGGTGTTTGTTCGAACTTCCTGTCTATCTGCAATCCCGCGCTATTGAGGTAAGTTTGACAACGATCCTTTTCTTCTTAAAACTTTGCTCAGTTAATCTAATCTGATCAAATTCGAACGTGCATATTTAAATTCCTCAAGATTTCCTCTTTTAAATGGTGTATTTGGTTTCCTATGTGTGTTAAATATGACGCTTCACCGTGCATTTTCCTGAGGTACCCCATCGAAATTTTTCAGTCAGTTTACGATCAATGACCGACAGTACGGAGCGTCTGCTTGCGTGCGGCAATTGTCATTTCAACTGCTTCACAGTTGGTTTGGTCAGGCTTTTTGCAAAGCAATGACGTTTTGATTTATTCCAGCAATACCTAGATGCTTTAGCGATAAACTTTCTGTACGTGATTCCGTGAGATTGAAATGAAAAATTACAAAAAGCAGTCAATGATCACAAGTTGGTAAAATGTCGGTCATCGCAGACTAGGCTTACTGGGCTAGTCCACTGTTGCGGCACCCCTCGCTCAAGCTATTTTTAGAATGCCGTTGTCTCTCAACCGCTGCTCAGCAGTTTGGAATGCTCTCGCAGGGGGTGTTGGGTATCTGTGTAGGGTCAACAGTACGCAGGTGCTGAGTACGCGGATTTCACTACCCTACCTCAAAACAGAGCCTCTTTCTCCTCACACTGTTAACTCACCCAATCCAAACTTGTTTCATGATGTTGACAAAAGATCGATGTTTCTGCAAATGTGTTTAATGCTCAATAAATCTTCTTCAACTTTGATGTTTTTCATGTTTTGCGCGAAAGATTAAATGCTGTCAGTGAGAGAAAGTGTGACATGAAAATTCGCTGAGGTGTAAAGTTGAGTTGAGTTGACTAACAATTATGGTTTTATTTCATTTCTTCTTGACCTAGGAGCAAAAAATCATTAATACTTGGATGTTGAAGCTGCAATAAAGTTTTTGTGTTGAATAGTTTATCTTTTGTGGCTCTTTTTCTGAATGAGTGGTGGTGTCAAGTTGAGACTCCAAACTCTGAAACTTTCTTCTTCAAATACAACTAAACTAAAGATTACACTTAGTTTTTCTTTTCTGTACAGTTTAGACATCACCTAATGCATCATATTTAGGTGAAATTAAGAGTGTATCATTACTGTATCCGAAAGTTAATTTTGAAATATTTGTATCACACCAATACTCAGCACCTCTGTACTCTTGACCATTATAGGCCTACTCCATGGGGTGAAACCAAAACATACTAGAGCTTACCATCTCTCCCATCTCGTCTCTAAATGAGAAAATATAATTATGTGACGTTGTGGAAAATAGCATACTAAAGAAAGTTTTAATAGTTTGAAGGCCATTTAGATTTATATCATGTATATATATTTATTTTTAAATTAATGGGTTCAATGTATGCCTTCAAGTTCAATTCAGTATGTTTTGTATGTGTGCATGTGTTTATTTTAATGCTTCTCAACTATGAAATAACAATAGCATTTGAGTTTTAGGATATTTGGTTAATGGTGTGTGTGTTTATTCTAATCTAATTTCTTCTGTTTCAGATTCACATTCACACTTCCGAGACTTCTTTGTCAACCATGGAACCTTGTTTTCTGAGCCAAACCTCGATGGATGGGACACAGACTCTTTCATATAACATTTCCAAAAGTATCATATGCAGCCATTCTGAGAATCAAACCAGTGGTTTCAGCCATACATCAACATGGAATTCTTTATTCAACAGGAGTCCCAGTCCCAAGAACATTATTGAACTCTTGACTAGTGACTGATGTAAATTATGGCTAAATTGCACAGTGTGAAAAACGAAAAGCAGAAATTTGTGGTGTAACGTTATGTAAACAAGTCTTCAATGCATAAGTCTGTACATATAATTCTAGAGTTTGGCTTGTTTTGCTGTAGCAGTTGATCAATATAGCAATTGATCAAATTAAGTAAGAACAAAATAGCTGTGAATTATTGTTTGAATGCTTGTGTAGGTCTGAACGTTCACCTCTCGTCTTATACTTTAACATGTATTCTCTTATATTAATCAGACCAGCACCAAAGAAGCACATGAAATCACATGGAATTCTTTGAACTCAATAGGAACTTCAATTTACATCTAAATACAGTTTAAATTTCTGAAATCGGATCATATTTAGCAAAGTTTTGCTTGATTTAATTTTCGGCCAATCGGAGCCCATCTAATTAATTATGCAAATGAATAAACATAATTCATCATTCTTTTTGAGTTGTTTTCTTGTATAGTATCAATCTATAAAGTTAAAATGTAAATTATATGGAGGAATACCTTAACAATCACTGAGTTTTATTAAAACAAATAGCAAAAAAGTAAAAATTATGCAATTTTATGCAAATTAGTCGACAAAAATCGCGTCAAAGACAATTTTTGGTGACGCCAATGAATTCGGCATGTGTTTTTTTAGTAAATTGGAAAGTTCCATTCAGATATTTTTATTATTGTAAGAACTATGCTGAAATAAGTATAATTTCAATGATCAAGCCGGTGCCATCTCAAATCTGGGGGTCTTAACAAATCTTACTAAATATTTTCGGACCATAACTTTGGTTCTACTCGTCCGATTTCAAAAATTTCAAATGCATTGTAATCAGATCAGTGAGCACTACAATTATATATATACATTGGAATCATGTTGTGAAGTTTAAAAAATGGTCTGGCATAACTAATATATACAGTTTGACACTGGTCAGTGTATCAGTTGAAAGCCTGTTGAATTTAAAGTCAAGATGCTTGAAAGTCAGTAAGTACCCTTGATATTATAGGTCTGCAATTTTTGTTATATTTTCTTAGTGTTCCATCTAGCCTTTTCTGCAGATTTTATCATGAAACAAAGCCTATGTTGTGAAGAAAGGACCCTTTTTATATTTAATCTTGGATGAAACGTTTAAACCTAACCACAAAGTCATGTTAAAGAGTAAAGGGATATAATATGACTTATTCATAACAGAGAAGTTTGCAGTCTAACATACCAAATGATCCATTTCAAACAATATAGTTTGCCTTTACCAACAACATGTATGCCATTTTGCATTAAAATTGATTTGCATGTGTTTAGAATGCATGTGTTTGGTATTTTAGATTATCTTTATCACTGTCTGCTCTAGATGAATTTCTGCAGTGTCAATCAATAAACTATATAAAGATGACTGAAGTAGGGATTTACTCTCTTGTATTGTACTTATGTGTAATGATTCACAGTTTTATTGATTTGCATGTTTCACAGTGTGATTTTGAGTTGAATAAAAGTTACATTGATTTACGATTGTGTCTTCATCTTCTTTCCTGAGTACTTAGTGTTCTAACATATGCTTGTATTTTGTAATGCATGTCTTTTCTTTGTTTGTCTGTATAGTTTATGTACACAGTGTATGAACTGTACTAAATGAATTTCTGCACTGTGGGAAAATAAAAAAGTGATTTGAAATGATTCAAATGTGTGTGGGTTTTTGTTTTCCAATCATTCATTCAATCAATAGCTTGTCCCCCGAGACAGAGAGAGACCACCATTAACAATTGATTCAATCAGGAATGCACAACTAATTTTACTGCCTCATGTGTCACCTTTTACATTTTAAGCATTTATTAAAGTGTGTGCATGGAAAACCAGGCTAAAGTGTCCAAAATGAAAGTTTACAACCACATAGTTATTTAGTTTTTGAGGAAATTTGAGAGGTAACATCACATTTGTAGCAAAGGCAACTGGCCCTTTTACTTAAGCATAAAGTTATAGAAAGACATGTGTGACATAGCTCCCAGCTGCTTTTGCCTGGTTTTGTCAATCACAGTTACATTTAATTTTTAAAAATCGCATTTGGTCTGTCTTGTGGGTGAGTCAGGGATGCACCAGTTGCTGACATCGAATTCCAGTCGGCAAAATCGAAGAAAAGGTCAGCAGATGGCCATGCTTAAAGGAGAAGCCCCACCAGTCAGCAAGTTTAAGAGATCAATTCAACCTCTTCTGCGGCGTCTGGAACGCCCCTCTTTGCAGGTAGTTGAAGCATTGGCTGGACAACTAGTGCAAATGGCCAGAGACCTGAAACAGCATGCAGAGTTGTTCAGGCCCCCTCCTGTTCAGGACTGTTGCCCTGCCTCTCTCAGGTCCTTAAGGGACTCCAAGACTCAGACAATCTGAGTTTTGCAGATCTCCTGAGGCACTGCAAGGAAAAGGTGCTGCCACAGCTCAAAGTGACCAAAGAGGAGGCTGCTTATACTGAAGCTGAAACCCGTGGCCAATCTCAGAGCAAGCTCTGGTACTCCCTGAGAGCTGGCAGAGTCACAGCATCAATTTTTTTTTATTTATCCCACACAAATCCTGCTAGTCCTTCTCTTTCTCTACTCAAGTCTGAGCAGACAATGTTCAGGTCACCACAAACAACCTGGGGCCTGGAGAATGAAGTGAACGCCAAAGAGGAGTACCTAAGGTACATCGAAAAAGAACACACTGATTTTCAGTGTGTGTTCACTGGGTAAATGCTGAACCCCGAGTTCCCATTCCTTCGGGCAACCCCTGATGGTATTGGGACTTGCAGCTGCCACGAGGAGAGGGGGAGCCTAGAAATCAAGTGCCCCTTCAAGCATGCCAAGTCACCCAGCATCATGGAGGCATGTGAAGACAGCGAATTCTGCCTACAGCTGAGATGTGGCCAGGCAGTGCTCAAAAGGGCACACAAATACTCTGCCCAAGTGCAATGCCAACTGAAAGTCACAGGGTCAGACTTTTGTGACTTTGTTTTGTATTTACAATCAGACATACACATCGAAAGAATTTTCCCTGACCCCCAGTTCTGGGAACACTTTCCAGTAGCAGCACACGTCTTCCAAACAGCGATAGTTCCAGAACTTGTGGGTCAGTTCTTCTCAAAAGGACAAGATCCTGAGACAGTCATGCCCAGCAGAAGTATGGCACCAGGAGTTCCATCAACCTCAGAGGGACAGCTTGCGCCTTCCACCACACCAGAGCCAGACTCTGAGGATGGAGACAGCCAATGGTGCTACTGCAAAAAGAACAAGGTTGGCACCATGATCTGCTGTGACAGCAAGAATCGCCACATCCAGTGGTTTCACTTTTCCTGTTTGGGAATCTCTTCAAAACCTCGAGGCAAATGGTTTTGTCCGGACTGTAGAAAGAGGAAAGCTGCTACCAGAGGCAAAAAAAAAGTGAAAAGTAAGGGTGTGTGTGTGTGTGTGTGTGAGTGTGTGTGTGTGTGAGAGAGAGAGAGAGACAGAGACAGAGAGAGAGAGGATACCAGTTGGCAGCTGCCAAATGTGAACTGGTTCACCATTATCTAATATTCAGTGCCTTTCATTCAAAGGTAACATTGTGTTTCTTAAAATAGTTACAAATGTGGTAAGCAAGTCTGCATTATAAAACTAATTGCTGTAGATATTTTCTAAATTTTATTCAAGATTTAGATGAGACTCAAAGGGATGTATGTAGCATTGTTTCCCCAAAAATCAGCCAGTGCAGGAGAAATGTATTGTAATGTGTCTGCTAGCAATATTCAAAACAATGCACAGTGTATGCACTAACAGGAAGTAGTCAACAACTCAAAGAGCAAGCTGCTCATGTGTTGACAGAGTTTATTCATGCTCACAATAGTACATGTATAATGCAAATTTAGTTTCTGTCACATTGAAATAAGTCTAAAAGATGAGAAATCTTAGAATAGATACCAATATGAGGATCCAACTGTAAAAATTCAGTCTCTAAATTATTTGGTTTTATAACATTATTTTGTTTTACACAGTTCACTGTCATTTACTTTGTTGATTCTTTGTAGACTATTGTTGAATATGTGCACAAGATAAGCCAAAAGACCAGTGCCATAATGAAGGCAAGTAGCAGAATTATATTTGAGGGTTCCATTCCTGGGTCGTATTACAATTGAAGATTATCACTGTTTGAACTTTAAAAAAGAAATGTTATTAACTAGAAATGTTCATTAGAAATAACCCTTTATCCCTCCAAGTTTTCTGAAGGTCCTCACAGCTTTATCTGTCTGTCTGTCTGTGTGTGTGTGTCAGTCCCAACTTAACGGCTTATATCTCAAAAACTACTGGACGGATTTCCTTGACATTTTGCACACTTACTGGAAGTTAGGTCCGATTGAATGTATCAAATTTTCAGGATTGAGGTTTGAAAAGAAAGTGACTTTTTGTACATTTTGGTGTTGCAAAGAAGGCAAGGGACGGAACTCTGTCCCGACTCAAAGGAAGTTTTGGCATGTGTGATGTGATCATTTGACCTCGAATAATGTTACGTAATTTCGAGGAAATTGGACATTTTTGAAGGAGAAAGAAGGATTTTTTTAATCCCTCCAGGTTTACTGAAGGTCCTCAGAGCTTTATGGATAAGCTCACTCGGCAGCGCATCGAATATTTTTTTGTCGCTGGGACATGCTTGGTTGTAGGGGATGCGCGTACGAGTTCGAATCTATACAGAATCTTCTTTTTTTTAATGTGTGTATGGTATTCGAGAGAGAGAGAGAGAGAGCCACCCCACCCGTTGTTGTACAAGTGAGAGGTTGCGGGTTCCAACCTTACTTTTTTTTCCCCCCTCTTTTCTCGAGAGGTTGCGGGTTCGAACCCAATTTTTGTTGTTGTTGGTTTTTTTCATGCCCAAACCTGGAGGTGCAGCGCCAGCGGTTTTTATGCAGACTGCAAATTCTCTTGGCTCAGACCAAGTCCAATCAAAGAAACCACAAGGGGATAATCTACAAGATTAAAATGTTATAAGTATATATGCATGTATATTGTTTCCAGGACACCCTCGATAGATATTTTGCAAGAAAATGCATATATTTGCACTCACTAAATAAAGCTTCTGTCATCTTGCTTTTTGAGTTTGCATTTTATTAAAAAGCATGCTCAAAAAAATATGTCATCAACTGCCTTTGCAGGGTTTGCCAAATCCCTTTTCCTATTGCCCAGGGCAAGTGAATTTTCAAGATACAATATACAAGATACTTTGTTGTCCTCATTGTTACAAGGAAATTTGTTTTGTCTGTGGCAAAAACATGATACATACATACAAAAACAGAAACGTATAAGAAGTTCAACATTAATTAATTCAATCACAGCGCTCAAGTTATGGAGTCCACGCACTAATCATAGACCATAAAATAAGATAGCATGCAATTGTATCATAATTTATTACTCTAACAAATGTAATAACACCATGTTACTTCAAGTAAATATACATACTGAACACACGCATCAGAAATAGTAAACAGAAAGACACAATAAGATAGAACACGTTTAGTGCTACATCATAGGCAATTCAATTTAATAGAGAAACATTCTACATCGCAACAAGTATTCAAGATACAAGATACAAGAATTTTCCATTGGGAACAGTAAAAGATAAAAACAACTTGCCCATTGGAAAGATGACAATGTTCTAAATAGATAGTCTTCACATAAATATCTTAATGATAATTAGTCATATTATGACAATTACATCCACTTACGTTATCTGCTCCATCCAATATCAAGGATTGTGATTTCTGTACATGTACTTTGTTGTTATAAGTTTAAATGGTACTTGTAGGGAAAATTCATTTTCCAGTGGGAAAAGTCAATGAGAAAGTTGAGCTTGCCTGGGAGAAAGCATGTTTCCCAAAAAATTGGCAAGCCCTGTTTTGTATCAAAGTAGTATCCATCAGAAACAAATGTACAGTGCTTTCTATTAAACTGAAACTCATGGTGAAACACAAACTTTCGATTACAAGTAAAAACTTTCATGAACTCTACATTAGACTGGCATTCGCTGTATGTAAGAGGCGAATAACTAGGGACACCGTGACTTGATTTACGTTTACTCTATACTGTTCAAGTGATTTTTGTGCTTAATGGCCTTAAATAGCCTACAAAGGCTGATAGGCCGTAAAACACCATCCATCCCTCCCCCTGTAGGTTGGGGTTAAGAATTGACCTATTGCGTCTCCCTACAAGATTCATAAGAGGGGAAGAAATAGGCACATAGTGACTCCATTTGCACTTACTCCAAATCCTTCTGGTAATGTTTGTCAAACTCCATCTATCCATCCATCCATCACTGCTTTTGTGGTTATCAGAAGAAGTGAGCATGTTTAACTAGATATTAATGTCTCCCATTTGTTTACTCTGTTTTATCTTGATGTATCTTTTTATACAACAGGAAATTCACTAATGAAAAAAGGGGTGTCAAATGCCCTGCTCTCCCCTACTTCTTATATTGCATACTGCTTTGGAGAGAAATTTCTGCCCAAAATTGAAGAGGAACTGTTGCTTTTACTGTGGTGATTTACATACCTCCACAACAACATTCACTGCAGTTTGTTCATAATGATAAGTTTGATGAGGCCTATACTTCAGCACTGACAGTTCAAAGTTACCAACCTTTTATTAGTCCTGAATGAGAAAGGCCAAGTCCTTGAGAGTCAATCCAAATGTGGCGGGGCTTAATGCCCTGCACTTTAGCATTTTGTTTTTAAAATGAAAATAGTTCAAGTCAGCAAGACAAAACAGGAGTAATGAAACACACATACACCTCTAGTCTAAATTAGGATGTCTTCCTTTTTTCTGTTCAGTTTATTTATCCTGAAAATGTCAGTAATAAGATTTCATGTCCATTGCCCTTCAATTTTCTGTATCTGACTCTGAGGCATTCTGTCAAGAAAACAATGATTTATGCCATAAGTATATATACAAATCAGAGGAAATTAATGCAAACCATACACTTTGTTTGATGCTTGGTATCACATGCAGCTTACTAGATTGCCATACACCATCATAAAGGGGAGATGAAGGGTGGTTTTGCTATGGTCTGTGGGTTGTGTTCAATTTGATTAGTTAGCTAAAGAAACAGTAAGACTTTAAAACCTGTGGTATACCTGTGAACTCCAATCAAATTTCATAATTTGCAACACATTCAAAGTTTGTGTGTGTGCAAATGTGTTGTGAAATGTTACATGAGTGTGGTTTCTACACTCATTTGGATGTCCTTTCCAATTGTACCTAAGACTAGAGTTGCTGAATGATCTCCTCATTGGCAGAGACTACTGCCTGCTGGGCTTTGAGTGTTGCTCCAATAACACACCCAGGGTTGGCCTTGAGCTGTCAGAGACTACCAATGTGGCGTGGGGGCTGCATCATGTCATTTAGACCTTGCTTCTGTACATTGGCAAAACATTTTATGTTAGAATTAAATTAAGATTTTGTTCTCTCCCTCTGTATGATTTAATGCATTTTAATGTTGGTTTTTATGTTTTAGATGAGATTAGATTTACCCAAATATATCTTTTACGTTGGTGCCTAATGTCCCAACTTCCTGGGGCTTACTGAGGTGTATGCAAGTTTCATCAGTCCTGTTTTGTCTTGCTGACAAACTGTTTCCATTTTTGAAACAAAATGCTGAAGAGACAGTCATGAAGCCCCAGCACAGTTTGATTGACAACAGGAATGCATTAGAACTTGCCTTGGTGGTTTTGAAAAGCACTGATGTGGTTGTCATGTTCCATATATGATCATGAAGTGCACTTGAGCATTCGATGTGGGTGAGGTCTAAGAGGCACATTAAACAAATATACTTTCAACATGGCAACACAAGAGTGGTGACCAAAACCCTTGCAGTGACTAACCTACTTTCTGACTGGGTCAGAAGCAAACGTCTTTTTTGAGAGAAACCAACTGTGAGTGGTTGAAACTCATTTTGAAGACAAAATACAACAAACTGAATTGATGTGAAATGTTGTTCCTTGAAGTGGGGCCTAATGCCCTGTGTGGCTTAATACCATGCTTTTCCCTACTACTTCACAGCTAACAGTAAAGCTGTTCACAAACATCATGCCTGTGAGAGTAAAGACCAGCCTTTTCTCTTTCTGTTGCCTTGTTTATTTCTACTGTAAGTGTAAGTGAAATGTGCATATTGTCACCCATTTCTGAAAGCAATGATGTGCATGATACTCACGGCTCACAGTTCAGAAATGTTGCAGTGGGGACAACAGTTTGTGTACTGTGTAAGCCTTGCAGGGTCTGCCCATAGAAGTTACACCACTGTAAGTCATGTCACTGACATTATCAGAGAATAAGCTTTGTATCTATTATTTAACAAAAGAGTGGAATCAGCAAAAACAGCTGTAAAAAATAAAGTTTTTAAAGCGCATTTTACAAACATTCCCAGAATAGTTGTCCCTGCAAAGTGAAAGCCTGTGCTGTAGGCCAAAGTTGAAAAATGACAAAATGAAATATTTCAACGGAATTACATGAACTTGATATTACAAGGATTTGTTGTGTTCTGTTTCAGAAGAAGTACTATGCCTAGACAGCCTGGACTGGTACAGGTGGCAGGCTGCAAGGCAAGACAGGACAGGAGCCTCTTGCCTCCACCCTTGGTGTGTGCAGTGACAGCCCTCTAGTGGTGTGCAGGTGTCCTGGCCTTGCCTGTGCAGAGGCAGCCCTCCTTGGCCAGACTGGGTCCAAGACAAGGCCTGGAGGAGTGGAAGGAAGGCCTGGCCAGAGTGTGGCTGAGCTGGACAAGCCCAGTGGCTGAGTGCAGGTGTAGGAAGTGTGCTTGAGCTGAGTACAGCAGGCAGCTTCAGTTCAGTGTTGCTCATGTGAAGCTTGTGACTGGAGATTTACTGTTGTATTCTTAGTTGTTTTTTCCACTGAGGAGCAATAGCGTACAGCATGAGCATGGAGGAGGACATTGATTGGCTGTTTGATGACACATGTGTAAGTGTTGGGTCTTTGTCATCTAACCATGACTTGGGGACTGAGGTGAAATGTGAGCCATGCTCTGAGGATGAACTGCATGATGATACAGGTGTAGAAGCAGAGAGCACTGTCCAGGAAGAAGTGCAAGTGAAGGTGGAGAGACAAGATGAGGTAGCTACTAGCATTGAGGAAAATACTGACTGGCTGTATGAAGACACCCTTCCATCTGAGGGCTTGTCAGGTTGTGAGCATGACTCTAGGACTGGAGAGAAACACAAGGCAGGTTTTGAGAACCAGCTTCATGATGGGAGTGATGTGGAAACAGACAGCACTGTCAGGGAGGAAGTGCAAGTGAAGGTGGAGAGAGAAGACAAGGCAAGTGTGATGCAGTCTTTGTCTTCCCCTGCTGACTGTGGTGTCAGTGTGTGGAAGTGTGACAGGGCTGAGGAAAGCGGTGAGTGTGGCAGGCCTCAGATGGTGGGTGAAAGGATCAGGAGAAAAGGACAGGAGAAATGCTGCCTTCTGCAATACGTGTTACTGAGAAGAGTGCCCGAGACTGGCTGTGTATCTGTACAGGGAGAGCAGTGCAAGGCTGCGGTGGCTGGTTGTGGGTGGCAGCAAGCAGTGGGTGAGGGAAGCAGTGAGGATGCCAGGGCTGGGATGGTGGGTGAAAGGATCAGGAGAAAAGGACAGGAGAAATGCTGCCTTCTGCCATATGTGTTACTGAGAAGAGTGCCCGAGACTGGCTGTGGGTCTGTACAGGGAGAGCAGTGCAAGGCTGGGGTGGCTGCTTGTGGGTGGCAGCAAGCAGTGGGTGAGGGAAGCAGTGAGGGTGCGGGTGCTGGGATTTTGGGTGAGAAGTGCAAGAGAGGTGGACAGGGTAAATGCAGTCTGCTTCAGTATGTCGCATTGGAAAGACAGCCCAAGACTGGGTCTGGGTTTGCACAGGGAGAGCAGTGCGTGGAAGGGGTGGCTGAGAGGGAGCAGGCAGTGCACCCACAGGTGAATGTGGACAAAGCAGGTGATCTTTTGTGTCAGTGGAGGAGGCAGGAGGAAGAGGGGAGAGATGTGAAGTGGGATGGTGTGGGGCAGGCCCTGGCTTCCTACAAGATGGAGGTGAATGCTGGGTCTTGTGAAGAGAGAAGTGTGACAAGGCTGGGTGAAGGGGAGAGGCAGAAGGTAGAGGAAGATGTGCATTTGCAGGCCAGGGCTGAGTCCAGTGTGGCTATGACTACCTCATCCATGTTTGTAGAAGTAATGTCTGCATTCAGCTCAACCCCTGTGGCAAGCAGCAGCTGCCCTGAAGTGGCCGAGCCAGAGCCATATGTGTCCAGTCAGGAGACAGCACAGTTGTCCCCCCTAGAGAAAAGGCACCATAGTCCTCCCAGGCAGCAGCAGCAGCAGAGTAGAAAGAGAGCCCGAGTGCCGGGTCCTGGCAGTGTTGTCCCTCAAGAAGCAGGGGATGTTTGTAGTCCTCATGTGAATGTGCAGTCAGTCCATGAAGGTTTGAGGAGGCTGAGACAAGCTTGTCCCCATTGTGATTTCAGGTGTGCAATGAGAGACACACTCACAAGACATGTGGAGAGATTGCATGCAAATTTGAGGAGTGTTTCTCCTCCCCATTGTGATGTCAGTAGCAAAAAGAACCTGAATGAGCACATGGAGATCACTGGTGGGGATTTGAGAAAGCATCAGTGTCCACATCGTAAGTACAATACTTGTTGCTCCACTTCCTTGCAAGTACACAAAGAAACTGTACATGAAGGTTTTTGGAAGTACAAGTGTCCCCATTGTCAGTACACAGCTGGTCAGAAAAACCACCTGCAAAGACATATAGAGACAGTGCATGAAGTTTTAAGAAAGTACAAGTGTCCCCATTGTCAGTACACATCTGGTCAGCAACAAACCCTGCAAACGCAAGTAGAGATAGTACATGAAGGTTTAAGGAAGTACAAGTGTCCCCATTGTCAGTACAGAGCTGGTCAGAAAGGACACCTGCAAACACATGTAGAGACAGTGCATGAAGGTTTAAGGAAGTACAAGTGTCCCCATTGTCAGTACAGAGCTGGTCACAAAGGACACCTGCAAACACATGTAGAGACAGTGCATGAAGGTTTAAGGAAGTACAAGTGTCCCCATTGTCAGTACAGAGCTGGTCAGAAAGGACACCTGCAAACACATGTAGAGACAGTGCATGAAAATTTAAGGAAGTTCAAGTGTCCTCATTGTCAGTACAGAGCTGGTGGCAGGTTTCATGATATTCAGCTTCTTTGATGTGTGTAAATGTGACCGGATGGTCGACAGAAAGAGACGAGAAGAAGCGAGAGTAGAGGGACAACCGCACTCACTGCATCATTTCTTCTCTTTATCACAACCAACCTGTAATCAAAATACAGCAATAATGAGTAAAATGACTAAAAACACGCACAAAAATACAGTGAATACATTGAATACACACGTCTGCCGATGTAGTACCATTCCGTAGGAGAACGACATGGGGTCTAACCCGGAACATCCTGAGAAAATACTTAACAAGAATATAAACAGTTTAGATACTGTGCAGAAACTACAGAGCATAGATCAAATAATGTCATTAAACCAATATAAGCAGGACTAACATCATGGGAGTTCACTACGCTCATTCACAGAGGAATGATTACAAACAAAAGTTAATCATATAAACAATGTTAAAGTCCAAAATACTGCAAGACTTCAGCATAAAATCATAACAAAATTACAAATTAAAACATGGCCAATAATCCCATTGTAAACACACAGTAATAACTCGGCTAGGTCAGACACAAAACCATGAGAATAACAATAATCAGTACAATACATCACTTCTTCATCATTGGTTCCGAAACCATGAAGAAAACCAAAACATTTCTTAAGTCCATGAATAATATGATCAACAATGACAAATATTTTAGTAGATGCCTTTGGCAACTGTCAGCTCAGTGAGTCTTGAAGATCAAGCAATACGTGTCATATGTACAGGCGACAGAAGTGAGATCATCTGAATAGATAATCACGTATGGATACTTAAAAAGACGTCATAGAAGTATTGTTCCTTAGGTACAATGGGAGTGTATTCCATATCATAACACCTGAATATGTAATACTGCCTTTGAAAATGTCTATTCTAGGTTGTGGTAGAATGAAAGTGTTGCGAGATAGTGAATGGCTTGTTTGGGGATGAATGAAGAGATCAGTAAGATACTTCGGTGCTTGTGAATGAGCAATTTTGTGCATAAGGATGCATTTATTGAGGACGAGGTGTTTTTGGAAGGGTAGTAAGCCAAGATTTTTTATCTTTTCATCCGTAGACAATGTTGAGTCGGAAATGATAAGCTTGGCAGCTCGTCTGTACAGTGATTTAATCTTGTTCAAGTGCACTGTTCAGCATTAATAGTTGGAGGTATGTTGCAGACTGTTTTTGAAGTTCGTATGAAGGTATTAATTCCACGCCGTAACATTGATGTGTCATTGTCGTTTTCAATTAGCCTTTGAAAATATGTTTTTTTTGCATTTCGAACCAGAGTCTTGACACTGTTTCTTTGCTTCTTGTAAGCCGGGATATCATTGGGTTTTTTAAAGTCTATCTCTCGTTTTCATAGCCTGCATGATTTCGTTGGTAAGCCAAGGTGAGAGTTTTAAATGCTTGACTCTCTTCCGTTTCATAGGAGCATGTCTTTCTACAGTTTGGAGAAATAGGTCATACCAGAAATGAAGGGCCATGTCTGGGTCAGAATAGTTGAGGACATCATGAAATGGCATTTCTTTTAAATTGTCAAGGAATGAATCAGCATCAAAATGTTTAAATGATCGATAGTGAATAGTAGTGTGCGTTCTCTTTGGACTTCTTTTGACTTTAGAGGAGAGGGAGCATAGTGTGGGAAAGTGATCACTTATCCCTAAATTAGGTACCAGTATACTTGTCAAGAGGTTTTCAGTGTTTGTGTATATATGGTCTATGAGAGTGGATGAGTCATGGGTCACTCTTGTGGCTATGTCAACCACTTGTTTGAGTCCGAATAACGAGATGGTAGATTTCCATGTATGCTGGGGTTTGAACAAATTGATGTTGAAATCTCCCATTAAGATAATTTTTTGGTTGGATTGGGTTACTGTGTCCATCATTGCAGAAGAATCAGGAGAGAGGGGGGAGAGAGAGTCGCGTGGCACCCTGCTGGCCAGTAGGCCTCATCTATAGAACGATTATAGCTCTAGTAAGAAGGGAATTCTCTCAGTTTCAGCATAACGAGGAAAAACACATTTCAATCATAATTATTATTGTGATACAAAAGATATACAAGATAAGGCAGACTGAATGCAAAACAAAAGAAAGGTTTTACACATTGTCATTGTGAAATAAGCTATTGAAAGCTAGTGAAACATTTACATAAAAACATCACTTGAGAACAAGAATCTCTTCTTTCCCTTCCCAACTCAAGACAAAACAAACTTCCAAAGAACCACTTCTCTACATAAAAGTCAAGCTATCAGTCGACATCATCAAAACGCCTCAAATGTCAGAAAACAAATAAAAAGAATTACAAGAGATAAAACGAAAGACAAGTAAGGATTCCCAACATACCTGTGCCTTGATGCACGTCACAAAACTAGAATTGAACTCGTTCGGATCAAGTCCTCAGAACTACATGAGCACCTCTCTTCTCTCCACAACGGCCAAGAAAAAAAGGAACTCAGAAACACGCAGAAAATTGTCTGGAACTATTTTCTGGCACCAATTTACACTCACATGTCCTGTTTGAACATGAAATCCCTAAATAATAATCCATTGTATTGCAACGAACACAATTTCCTCTCATCTACATTTCACAATTCACTACACCAAACATTATCATAGCCCACAACACCAACTGATTTACAATTTATATTTAGTTCTTCCCTTCTCACAATTTCAACAAGGAACAGAACGGGGTCAAATTCCTGCGCCCATAAAAGCTAACCCCTGGAAAAACAACGCTGGTTCCCATCTGTCAACAGATAAGAGGCGGGGAGGGGTGCAGCCCCCCCCCCCCCCCCCCCACCGCAAGCAAGGGGGAGGCAACAGAACTAGAAGGAGGAGAGAATGTGCCTAATGCGTCGTCTGCTACAGATGGAAACCAAGGCACAGAATCAACAGTGCGGTGGGATGTAAAAATGCATCCTTAACACAAGAACTGCTACCCATACCCTACACAATGAAAAGGGGTTATATGCATTGATGATAATAAGGAATAGCAAGCCATAACACACACACACACAAATGATCATAGTTATGCAATAGAAAAAGGGAAATAATAATGATGTAATAATAAGGGAATGATCATTTGTGGGGGTCACACATACTTCACCTTCAAATTACTAGTTCTCAGTGTTGATTTTCATAATTGTGTTTGCATTTCATCTTAAACTACTGTATTTGTAATACAAATGGAAAAATAAAAGCTAAAAATTTTGAGTTTGAGCATTTGTTTGAGTGAGTTATTCGAAGCAAACGTGTGAACCCTGACAGACGACATTTCCTTCTGCTTGGTTGACAAAGCAACGCATGCACACGGATTTTCAGCGTTTGTCTTTGGCAAGTGAGATATTTACGAGTTCGTGTGCAAAATTTCAATCGCTAGGACCTTTTTCCTTCATCTCCCATTCTTGTAATTGCTTGTTTTTGTCATTTCATTGTGTACACTGAAAGTTTGTGGGTAACAGTGGTTTTATCTGTCGAACGTTGGCGACGCTGACAGATGGAAATTTCTAACGTTGCCTCCAATGACTGACAGACTTGGCAATCGCAGGATCGCAGTTGCTCTTTACCAAGAAAGTTAAAGTTTATTATGGAGTAATTTGGCAATCCGCAGAACGGTTATCCAACAGCACACATATGTTTTTTCCAACAGACTGTTCCGGTTTTGTGATAGAAAAATGTCCATTCAGCTTTTATGCTTTTTTTTCTTTTCTTTCTTTTTTTAATTGACTCAAAGTCTAAGTCTGTGTGTTAATTGAGTTTGAAAACCCATTGTAATGATTTTTGGGGGTTATTTTTGATTTTGCATTCAAATTTTGAAGTGGGGTCAACCAAGCAGAAAGAAATGTCGTCTGTCAGGGTTCACACGTTCGCTTCGAATAACTCACTCAAACAAATGCTCAAACTCAAAACTTTTTACTCACATGTGAAGCAAAGGTGAGTCTATGTACTCACCCTTTTCGTCCGTCCGGGCGTCCGGGTGTCCGGGCGTCTGTAAAAAACTTTAACGTTGGATTTTTCTCGGAGACTATTCAGTCTATCAACACCCAATTTGGCATGATGGTGTATGATGACAAGACGTACAAAAATATACATAGTGATTTGACCTTGCTTCAAGGTCAAGGTCGCAGGGGCCGTAAATGTTGTCTAAAAAACAGCCATTTTTCACATTTTCCCAATTTTCTCTCAAGTTTTTGAGATTGGATACCTGACCTATATATGGTATATAGGGCAAAATAATCCCTATCTTTTGATACCAGTTTGATTGACCTTGCTTCAAGGTCAAGGTCACAGGAGGTCTTTAAAGTTGAATTGTATACATATTTTGAAGTGACCTTGACCCTGAACTATGGAAGATAACTCTTCCAAACTTCATAAGATTGTAGTACACATGTTATACTTTCATACTACTTCACCAGTGTCGTTCGTCTGTGCGCCTGGGCAGCCGTCCGGGCGGCCGGGCGGCCGGGTCTCCTGTCGTTCGTAAAAAAACTTTAACGTTATATTTTTCTCGGAGACTATTAAGTTTATCAACACCCAATTTGGCATAATGGTGTAGGATGACAAGGCCTACAAAAACGTACATAGTGACTTGACCTTGCTTCAAGGTCAAGGTCACAGGAGCTCTTTAAAGTTGGATTGTATACATATTTTGAAGTGACCTTGACCCCGAACTCTTCCAAACTTCATAACATTGTAGTAAATATGTTATACTTTCATACTAGGTCACCCGTGTTGTCCGTCCGGGCGTCTGGGCGTGCGGGCGTCCTGCCGTCGGTAAAAAACTTTAACGTTGGATTTTTCTCGGAGACTATTAAGTCTATCAACACCCAATTTGGCATGATGGTGTAGGATAACAAGGCGTACAAAAAACATACATAGTGAGTTGACCTTGCTCCAAGGTCAAGGTCGCAGGGGCCGTAAATATAAAAAACAGCCATTTTTCACATTTTCCCAATTTTCTCTGAAGTTTTTGAGATTGGATACCTGACCTATATATGGTATATAGGACAAAGTAATCCCTATCTTTTGATACCAGTTTGATTGACCTTGCTTCGTCACAGGAGCTCTTTAAAGTTGGATTGTATACATATTTTGAAGTGACCTTGACCCTGAACTATGGAAAAGAACTCTTCCAAACTTCATAACATTGTAGTACACATGTTATACTTTCATCATGAGACACATTTGGTCACATATCCTCAATGTCAAGGTCACTTTGACCCTTATGAAATGTGACCAAAATGGGGTAGTGAACCACTAAAAGTGACCATATCTCATGGTAGAAAGTGTCAATAAGCACCATTGTGCTTCCTATGTCTTGATTTAACAGCTTTGTGTTGCATGACCTTGGATGACCTTGACCTTGAAGGTCATGTAAAGGTCAAGGTCAAGCATGTGAGTCATATGGGCTTTGCTCTTCTTGTTAGCTTTTATTTTTCAATTTGTATTACAAATACAGTACTTTAGCATGACATGCAAACAAAATTGTGAAAATCAACACTGAGAACAAGTAATTTGAAGGCAAAATTTACACACATCAAGGAAACAGAACACCATGAAACCTGCCAGTTGTTAATTGTCCTTTATTGGAGTTTATTGGCTCTTTTTAGCTTGTTGTTGAATGAAATAATTTTTGTGTTACAGTTACAACGTCTTCGAAGCGCTACCGGGAAAGACTGAAGGAGAATGATCCAGAAAAATTTCAAGAGATGCTTGACAAAGCCCGAATGAGGAACAAGCGGAACAGAGAGGCCAGAAAGACAAAGTGGGCTACTGAGCCGCAGACCCAGGGCCTGCTCCAAGAGATTGAAAACTTCAAGGAAAAACAAAGGTATGTGCAAACATAAAGTGTAGATATTTATTATGAGTAAAGGAGAAGAAAGTATGATAATGATAATAATAATTATAATGTAAACTTTTATAGTGCATTTATAAGCGCTTTACATGTTCATATTCAATCAATCAACACATGCATACAACCCAACACAAGCAGATCAGGTGCAATCAACACATGCGAACAAGGCAGACAATCAACACAAGCCTATCAAGCACTTTGGACAGATTTTTGTCATTTTGTTGACATTTATTTATTTGTTGTTCACAGAAAGCGCTGGCGAGAGTACTACTCGAGGAAGAAGAACAAAGACAAGCCTTCCACAAAAAGAACCTCGAGAGCAAGCCTTCAGTCAGATGCCACACCCCAGCCACCATCAAAGCGCCCACGTGACATGGATCCTGATGAAAGAAGGGCCCACAACGCGAAACTGCAGCGGCTTTCGCGGCAGAGGGAGACTCCAAAGAAAACTTGGTGGAGGCGTAAAAAGGACAGAGAAAACAAAAAAATGAAACGAGCAGAAAAAAGGCAAAGATCTACCATCAGCAACCCTCAGCCAGAAGTTTGCAGTCAAGGCAGGTTTCATGATATAACAGACTGCAGTTTCCCTCTTACACCCAATCATTCATAAAAAATAAACAGTCAACCAGAGGCCCCAAAACAGTTTGCACAAAGAGTTCAACTTTATTTCTACCTAAAACAGTAATAAAATATATATGAACATCCTCATTTCCAAAGTTATTGATGTTCAAAGATGCTATATCCTGAAACCACATAAAATGCTTTTACAACTTCAGTGCATCATAACTGCTACAAAATGTTTGGAAGCAACCAATGACAGTCGTCTTTAAGGAAGTACAAGTGTCCTCATTGTCAGTACAGGGCTGGTCACAAAGAACACCTGCAAATACATGTAGAGACAGTGCATGAAGGTTTAAGGAAGTACAAGTGTCCCCATTGTGAGTACAGAGCTGGTACCAAAAGCAACCTGCAAAAACATACAGAGAAAGTATGAAGGTTAGAAGAGGTACCCATGTCCACATTGCAATTACAAAGCTTGTGAGAAAATCAAATGGAAAAATTACATGGAGAGTGTTCATCAAGATTCCAAAAAGGATCAGCACTCCCATTGTGAGTACCAAACTCCCCACAAACATTCACTGTGGAAACAAGTAGACAGTGTCCATGAAAGTGAAAATGTAGCAATGTCCCCATTGCAAGTACAGATCCCAATCTCAAAGTTCCTTGTGCAGACATGTTGAACAGTGCACTGTAGTTTGCAGGAGTACCAATGTTCCAACATGGATGTAACAGACTCTGGGTGACATGTGGGGGGAATAAACAACTCATTGACTAAGTAAATGAAACAGTTTTGAATACCCGGCACAAATAACTTAGCATGTCCAGTATTGATGGTGACTTTACTTATGGTACCACTAAATAGTTTAGTTTGAAAGCCAATGTAAAGAGCAGACTGCAGGTGACCCATGAAACATGCACAAGAAGCAACTTGAGGTAGTGTTTGTACTCATCCTTCATCTTGGGTGTGGGCAACCCGCTAATCTCCTGGCAGTTGGTAGTTTGCCTTAGACTGATGACAGAGAAGGTGCTTTGGAATCCCACCATGGTTCATCCACTGAACACACCCCAGCCATCCCAGTCTGTGCTGTCTCAGTAGGGTGTGCATGCTTGGCTGGTTTGAGAAGTACATTACCAGTGATCCCATTGCTAGCACAGAGCTACCTATGAAGATGATAGCAAACTACACAAAGAAACATTGCATGATGTTTCAAAGGGACAAAGGTTGAATCTTGAGAACTGAGCCAGTGAATAAAGCAACCCAAGTAAATGTAGAGACTGTCAATGAATGTTTGAAGAGCACTTGTTTCCAGAAGCCCTGGTCATAAGTTGTGCTTGCCATTGAAGAGCTTGTATGAAAACTACACTGAGGAAACTATTGGGAATATGCAAGTGAAATTGATGTGGAAGTTATCTGTAGATTGCTCAGAATTGCTCCCTGATGACAAAACCTAGTATTTTAGAAGTATTTCCTAATTTTAGTTTGAATGTTTGACATAAGTAGGCCTACTTCAATGTCGGATCACAATTTTCAATTTACATGCTCAGATCAAATCTGCAACTACAGACAATTTTCCAATGTGAATGTCTCAATGAAAGGGAGCCTGAAGTAAGTAGTGTTCTTTCTATTTTCAAAAAAAAAAAATTGTCTCGGGGGGGGTGTAATATTTGAAACACATTTTGATGAGTAGCCAAATTCTAGAAAAGGCCAAATATATATGAGAAAGTTTTGAAGCATCCCAGACTTCTTTGTTTTGTCATCAGATAAATGATTGTGTCAATTTCTCCAAATGTTTCCATGTGATTTGTGAGTCTGGGTTTATTGAGATGCCCATGAATGTATATGTCTGTGAAGGCAGCACAGTTTGAAGCTGATAGGTCTTGCACACATTTGATGGAAACTACTGGCGATGAAGTTTGAAAGTTTGTTTATTCTTATGGAAAAAGCTGTCGGACAGAAAAGAGATGAGAATGTGAAATGTAATATGAGTCAGTGTGGAAGAGAGAACATTGGGTTTGCTTGTAGAAAGGAAAAAGCCCATAGGAAAAATCTTGTGGTACAGAGCAATACAGATGCACTCTTTGGTTTCTGAAGCTACCTGACTTTTGAACAAGAGACTGTAGAGCACAACTTGTATTTTCAGACTTCTGTTAATATATGCTTCCTTTTCCTGATATGCATAGGCTTCTTTTTTATACTGATGTTCCACACAGTGAAAGTAAGTGTTGTCATGTAAACATTGTCCTTTATTCTTCTTACTGACTTTCTGCAGATTAGATTTTTTCTTGTGCTCCCTCACTTTGCTGTTAATATTTGTGAGTAGTTATTTGGGAAAATGACTCAAAAAGTTCCAAATGGATTGTGATGGAATTGGGTGCAAGGTCAGGATTTCACCCCAGGAACAATCTGTGAAATTGTGGAGCTCATCTGTTATGTTGTTTTGCAATTACAAGCAGGAAGAGAATTGTTTTCACACATATCACAAAGCTAATGACGTCAAACTACTGATGATGCAGGTGTATGCATGCACTCATTGACCTCCAGCAGATGCTAAACTGAACTAGACTTCATGGAAGAGAAATTGTGGCTTCCTTGGTGGAGGTTCTCAGTCTCAGAGTGCTCTCTAGTATTCATGTTATCCTGACAGTTGGCTGTGTGTGCGTGTGTGTGTGTGTGCATGGTTGTGTGTGTGGTTGTATGTGTGTGTTTGTGTTTAATTGTGTGTGTGTGTGTGTGCGTGTGTGTGTGTGTGTGTGTGTGT